>JAOTQJ010129863.1:0-10222 GCA_025642045.1 Solanum sejunctum | reverse complement strand
AATCTAACTCCCATATTCTTGTTCAGGGGGTCAAAATTAGGGAAACAAGAGTTAACCCCAATTTTAGAGCAATCATATCAAAATTCAAAATTTCCAAATGTCAATTTCCAGAGAGCAAAGCGCGTCGCTTCCGTACTGAGCATTGGCTCATTTTATGACTATTTTTTGGTCTTAGTCCAAGACTTTCTTGAGAAATTGATGGTCCAAAGAATGAGATATGATATTATTGATGTTATGATGACTAAAAGAGCTTATTTAAATGATATAATCTATATAAAGTATTGCATCAGACCATGCCCAACCCGGGGGGATGAAGAGCCTAGATAACCAAGATGGGAGTTTGTACTCATCAACCATAAGAGGGGTTTATACTTTGCCACGAGGGTGATAGTGTGACATTATCATCAACCATGTGAGGGGTTTGTACTTCACCACCAGGGTGATAGGGTGAGATTATCATCAACCAACTAAGGGGTTTGTACTTTTGAAATCTAGAATGGTCTGTTCTACACATATAATAGCCTATATGAGCATAAGTTTCTTACGTATGTTTTACTTCAGCATTTGTCATACATGCCATATTATATAATGTCTTTTTTTTGTTTTTATGCACTTTGACTATGATCTCTATTTCTTGTTGCATTGTTTCATACATACTTAGTACATTCAAATGTATTAACATATACTCTTGCCTATATGATATCACCACGTAGGAATTGATTACTAAAACATACTTCATACAGTGAAATGTATTAACGCATACTCTTGCCTACATAATATCACCATGTAGGAACTGGTGCCTAAGCTGATCATCCTCCTGCTCCATGTGGCTTGTTCGTTACTGCATAAGCTAGTTGGTGAGTCCTTCAATTTGGGGATGTTTATCGATGTTTCTCTTATTATATTTTGAGACACTCTTCTTAATGTTCTATTTTGACTATCAGGGTGAGCTCAGTTTCTTTATCTTGGTCCCTGGTCTTATCTATTTAGTAGAGGTGTTTGTTGGACAAATTATGTATGTATGATATGAGTTTTTACTCCGTCTCTTGATTACAATGTTATGCAAGCTTCAGTCTTAATCCATTTGCCCATATTCTTACCCTTCATGTATTTTTTATGTTTACGGTGAATGATATGTAATGATAAGTTAAGAGGCTATTTTGGGCTTCTTTCGGGTTCCCACTTGCCTTGTCATGTCTAGGCCCTAGGCTTGGGTCATGACAAACTTGGTATCAGAGCACTAGATTGCTAGATCCTTAGAGTCCAACAAATAGCGTCGATTAGAGTCCTATTCATAGTTGTGAAGCACACTATGACTATGAATAGGGTGCTGTGAGGCATTTTAGGAAATATATTCCTTTTTCATATTCTAAGTCGTGTTATAGTGTTGTGGTAAGTTTTTTTCCCCTAATGGTTGTTCTTTGCTATGCTAGATCATGCCTAAACACTTGAGGAAGAAGGGCCCTAACTCTTGAGGAGCAACCTACTAATGGTAAGCTCCAGGATGCCCTCACAATGCTTTCCCAAGTTGTGGCCAATCAAGTCAACCAAGGGGCATAAGCCCCGCATGCTACTACCCTGGGAGCTAGGGTAAGGGACTTCATGAGGATAAATCCTCCGGTGTTTTATGAGTCAAAGGTGGATGAAAATCCATACGAGTTTAGTGATGAGTTCCATAAGATTTTGACTATGATGGGTATTAGGATGAATGAAAAATCAGAGTTGGTGCCATACCTACTCAAAGGGGTAGCCCAAATATAGTGTGATCAATGGAAGGAGGAGAGTGAAAATGGCAATGTTCTCCTTTGGTAGGAGTTCAAATTAGTTTCCTTAATCGAGTTTTCCCTCTTGAGCTTAGGGAAGCTAAGTTGGTAGAGTTAATGAACTTGAGACAAGGTTCCACAAGCATAAGGGAGTATGCCCTCAAGTTCAACCAACTTTCAAACATTGGTCCTCATTTGGTAGCTGATCCAGGATCTAGGATGCATAAGTTTATGATGGGGGTATCCAACTTAGTGAGTAAAGAATGCTGATCCGCCATGCTAATTAGTGACATAGATTTGTCCTGATTGATGACATATGTCGAGCAAATGGAAGGGGAAATGTTGAGGAATAGAAGGGGTCATGAGGTCAAGAGGGCCCCTTTTAAGGGTAAGTTCCAAAATTGTGCTAGATTTCACCAAGGCCAAGGGTCTTCCACATACTACTAATAAGGTGTTTGCTAATGAGTTCCCTGGGCCTCAAGGTGTTGGTGGCATGACTGCATTTGATATGTGTCCTAATTATGGAATGAATCATAGAGGCCCATGTTTGAATGATTCTAACGCATGCTACGAATGTGGGGAACTTGGTCAAGAAAAGGTGGATTCTCCAAGAAACTATGGCAAAGGTCAGGGTGCAAATGCTGTTCCATTGGGTAGAGGCCGTAGAGAGATGTTCCAATTCCCAAATGAACCCAACATTTAGCCAGAGAGTCATGATGTGGTGGTCTAAGGTGGGTTCATCTCTTGCATTAAAGTTTGTAACTTGATCTTAAGGGGTATCATCTTGTGAGGGTTAAAGAAATAGAGTCCAAAGTCCTTTCTATAGAGCTAGTTCCGATTATAAATGAGTTCCTTGATGTCTTCCCAACTGACCTTCCCGGTGTCCCTTCGAACGGGAGATAGATTTTGGCATAGATTTCTTTTCGATATTTAACCCATTTCTATTCCCCCTTATTATATGGCCCCGACAGAGTTGAAGGAGTTAAAGGAGAAATTGAGGGATTTGTTAGAGAAAAGATTTATTAGGCCAAGCCAATCAACTTTGGGTGCATTCGTGTTATTTGTAAAAAGAAGAATGGGTAACTTAGAATGTGCACTGGCTACCAGCAACTCAATAGGGTCAATATAAAAAATAGATATCCTTTTCCAAGGATTGATTATTTCATTGATCAATAGGAAGGGGCTAGCTTCTTCTCTAAGATTGATCTTTGATCTGGGTATCATCAAGTGAGGGTAAGGGAGCCTGATATTTAGCATGACGGCCTTCCAGACTAGTTATGGGCATTATGAGTTTGTGGTGATGTCTTTTGGGTTGACCAATGCATTGGCCATCTTCATAGACCTAATGAATAGTGTCTTCAAACCCTACCTTGATTCCTTTGTAGTGGTCTTCATTAATGATATTTTGATCTACTGATATACTAGGGATTCGCATAAGGGTCATTTGAGGTTTGTATTGCAAGGATTGAGAGAGGAGAAATTATATGCCAAGTATGAAAAGTGTGAATTTTTGTTGAAGGAGGTTGCTTTCCTATGCCATGTAGTGTCGAGGGATGGTATTAAGGTGGATCCTAAGAAGATCGATATGATTAGAAAGTAGCCTAGACCATTGATGTCGTCAGATATTAGGAGCTTCTTGGGCCGAGCTATTTCTTATACAAGGTTTCTGAATGGGTTCTCCTCCATTTCCTCGCCTATAAAAAAATTGACTCAAAAAAGGGTAAGTTTGTGTGTACCGATTAGTGTGAGAGGAGCTTCCAAACATTGAAAGATAAGCTTGTGTCTGCTCCTATGTTGTCACTACCGGATGGACTTGAGGGATTTGTTATGTATTGTGATGCTTCTAAAGTTAGATTGGGATGTTTTCTAATGTAAAATAGTAAGGTCATAGCCTATGCTTCTAAACAAGTCAAAGTTAATGAAAAGAACTATCCCACTCATGATCTTGAATTAGCTACCGTGGTATTTGCTTTAGAGATTTGGAGTCATTATTTTTATGGGGTGTATGTGGATGTATTTACCGATCATAAGACCCTCCAATATCTGTGCACTCAAAAAGATCTCAACTTGAGGCAAAAAGGGTGGTTAGAACTTCTTAAGGATTATGATATGAATGTGCAATATCATTTAAGTAAGGCTAATGTTTTGGTGGATGCTTTGAGTATTTTGTCTTTGGGTAGCATAGCTCATGTTGATAGTGGTGATAAGGAAATAGCTAGGGATGTGCATCAATTGGCTAGATTGGGGGTTAGGTTTGGGATGATATTGTTATTGTTGATGATGGGTCTAAATCTTCATTGGTTGATGTGGTGATAGCAAAACAAGATCTTGACTCCTCCTTACTTTAATTAAAGGCCTTGGTGAAAGAGGGCAAAGTAAAGGTTTTCTCCCAAGGGGATATAGTGCACTTAGGTACCAAGGTAGATTGTGTGTGCTTTGTGTTGATGGTTTGAGGGAGAAAATCCTTGATATGGCCCATATTTATTCTTATTCAATCCACCCTGGTTCCACCAAAATGTATAGAGATTTGAGCAATGTGTATAGGTGGGGAGGCATGAAAAGGAACATTGCCAAATTCATTTTCTGTTACCGTAGTTATCAACAAGTCAAACCCGAATATCAAAGGCTGGGTGGCCCAACACAAGAAATAGAGATTCCAATTTGGAAGTGGGAGGTGATTAATATGGATTTTATGGTTAGGTTTCCCAATACTCGAAAGGGTTTTGATTCTATATAGGTTGTGATTGATAGGTTGATGAAATCGGCTCTCTTTCTACCAGTTAAGACTACATATGAGGATGAAGAGTATGCAAAGTTATACATCCATGAGTTACTGAGGTTGTATGGGGTTTCCTCATCCATCATATCAGATCATAGCGCTCAATTTACTTCTCATTTTAGAGGTCTCTCCAAAATGGTCTTGGTATAAGGGTTAAACTTAGTACGGCCTCCCACCCTCAAACGAATGGCCAAGCAGAAAGGACAATTAAAGGGGGAGATGGGCCCTTAGATACCATAGTAGGTTGTGAGTGCCATGTGTTGACGGTTCGATGGAGAAAATTCTCGATGAATCCCATAATTCCTCTTATTCTAACCACCCTGGTTCCACCAAAATGTATAGATACTTAAGAGATATGTATTGGTGGGGAGGAATGAAGAGGGACATTTTTTTCGGTTTCTATAGTTGCCAACAAGTCAAAGCCAAACATCAAAGGCCAAGTGGCCTAACCCAATGCATAGAGATTCCTACTTGAAAGTGGGAGGTAGTTAACATGGATTTTGTAGTTAGGTTGCCCAAGACTAGAAAAGGTTTTGATTCCATATGGGTTGTGGTTGTTAGGGTGAAGAAATTGGCTCACTTTCTACCGGTCAATACTAAATATGGGGATGAAGAGTATGCAAGGTTATATATCCATGAGTTGGTGAGGTTGCATGGGGTTCCCTTATCGATTATATTGGATCATGGTGCACAATTTACTTCCTATTTTTAGATGTCTTTTCAAAGGGCTGTTTGTTCCAAAGTTCACCTTAGTACGACCTTCAACCCTCAAACGGATGGCCAAGCTAAGAGGACAATTCAAACACTTGAGGATATACTTAGGGCTTGTGTCTTGGAGCTTAAAAATAGCTGGGATGACCATCCTCCATTGATTGAGATTGCCTACAACAATAGCTATCACTCTAGCATTGGTATGGCTCTATTTTTTAGGCTCTTTGTGAGAGACATTGTAGATCACCGGTGGGATAGTTTGAGGTTGAAGAGGTGGCTTTATTGCGGTCTAATCTATTTATGGATGCTCTTTAGAAGGTAAAGATGATTAGCGAAAGATTGAGGACATCCCATATTTGTCAAAAATCCTATGCTGATGTGAGAAAAAGAGACCTAGGTAATTGGGTTTATTTGAAGGTTTGTCCGATGAAAGAGGTTGTCCGATTTGGCAAAAAAGGCAGTTGAGTGCAAGGTATGTTGGTCCTTATGAGGTGATAAAGGGGGTCGGTAATGCTGCTTATGAGTTGAGGTTGCCTAGTGAGATGAATTTGGTCCATCCGGTGCTTCATTTATATATGTTGACAAAATGTGTTAGTGACCCTAATACTATTGTACCTCTTGATATTGGGGGTGTTGTTGAGGATAAATTGACTTATGAGGAGGTTCTGGTTAAGATTCTAGATAGACAAGTAAGGAGATTGAGGAATAAAGAAGTTGCATTTGTTAAGGTCCTTTGGAGAGACCAAAAAGTCTAAGTTGCTACTTGGGAGGCCAAAGCGGACATGAAAAAGTAGTACCCTTATATGTTCCACTCCACTAAAGCCTAAAGTACTAATTCTTAGCATCCTATGTGACTTCCAGTCCTGTACTTCATCCCCTATGTCATTCATGTACATTAATGATTAAGTTGGAAATTCATGATGTTTTCACACTTATAATGGGATTTTTAAAGTGATGTCAAAATGTAATGTTGCATTCATGTTGGGGCTGATTTGTTCATGATTTTTCTTATCTTATGCATCTCTTTTACATTTGGGGATGAATGTTTCTAAGGGAAAGATATTGAAAGGACTCCAAAAAGTTCCCAAAAACGTGCCTCAGAATTGCCCGGAATCTTATTTTCCATATATCTAAAAATTTATTTTAAATTTTGAAAATACAACTTGATGTTCTTGTTCAGGGTGTCCAAATTAGGGTGAAAAAGGTCTAACCTAGATTTTGAAGAAATGGAATCGAATTATGAAATTTGCACTTGGTATAATTTTCAGTGAGGATCCGCGACCCCTCCGAGATGCGAAGAGGTTTATTTCCTGCACTGTCTTTTCCTAGTTCATCTAGGTTTTTCTAAGTATTGGACCTAAGTTTTCCCAAATGTATTTTTTCCTATACTTAGCCTTATTTCACCCTCATATCACCCAAAAACATTCCCCAATATTTCCCCAAACACTTTGACTCATTTCTAACCCTAAATTCAAGTTCCAAACTCAAGGCCAATCTCAAAGATTTCTTCAAGGATCTCGCCCAAGCTTCAAATCTCCATTGAAGTCTTCTTCAATAACTTCACAAAAGCTAAAGGATGTAGTGTTGAACCATTGGGTCCTTTCACCCATGGTGCCTAAATCCTCTTTTACTAATATTGCTTGATTTAAAGTTGATTTTACATGTGGGTCTTGTAATGTGAGAAATTTACTACACAGTAATGTTAGTTCATGAAAATATGTTTGTTTTAGCATGTTTTAAGCTTCAAATCATGGATCTAATGATGGATTTGATAGGGGTTTTGATATGAATGTCTTGGGGATGTTGCAAAGTATTGATTAAAGGTTTTACCACTAATTTTCCTACATGATTTCACCTATAAATTGCTTGCTCTTTTGCACCCATTTCATACCCCCAAGGTGTTTGATAAAATGCCAGTTATGATTTCTTTAGGAAATGAAGGTCTAAAGTATGAGATATGATATGATTGACTATATGATGATGAAATGAGCTTATGTATATGATGAATACTATCTAAAGTGTTTTGTGGACCTTGCCCAATTTGGGGTCTAGTTGAGGGGTCAAAGACTCAACCACTAGGGTGGTGGGTGTGATCATTACTAACCCAGATGAGGGGTTGATTGCTCAACTACTAGGTGATGGGTACGATCATCACTAACCTAGTTGAGGGGTTGATTGCTCAACCATTAGGGTGATGTGTACAATCATCAATAACCTTGATGAGGGGTTTTTACCTCACACACTAGGGTGATAAGTGCTATCATCACAAACCCCAAGGGGTTTATACCTCAGCAATTTAGCTTGGTCTCCTCTCCACATATGATATTCTATATGAGCATGACTTACTTAAGCATGTTTTACTTATGCATTGATCATACATGTCTTTTTTTTTATTGTGCCTATTGCCTACCATTATGCATTTTGGATTATGATGCTTATCTCTTGTTACATTGCATCCCAAATACTTAGTACATTCAAACGTAATAACGCATACTCTAGCATATATGATATCACCATGTAGGAACCGGTGCCCAAGTTGATCATCCTCCTCCTCTACGTGGGTAGATGGTGTTATTCCAAGCTTGTAGGTTAGTCCTCTATTTCGAGGACCTCAGTCTAAGTTACTATTATCCTTGTATTGAGACACTTTTTTACGTGCTATTGACTATGAGGGTGAGCCTGGTAGCTTGTTTTGGCCCCCGCTATATCTAGGTATTAGAGGTGCTTATTGGACATGTTGTGTATTTACCTATGACTCTTGATTATGACATTTATGCAAGCTTTCTATTAGTCATATTGCCACCATTTTTAATTTATATGTCTTTGTATGCTTTCACAACCAAGGATGTGCAATGACAACTTATGAGGCTTATTTGGGGTCCCTTTGAATTCCTCATTCGTCGTGTTACGTCTAGGCCCTAGGCTTGGGTTGTGACATTTTATATAATTGTTTCAAAAGTCAATATAGCGCCTCAAATTATTAGAGATTTATTTCACCATTGAAATTTAAATTTAAGTTATAAAGAATGTAATTGCAATTTAGAAAGAAATTGAGCTCTCACTCTATGTGGGCAAAATGGGATTTAGGATCTTCCATATTATAACATAAATCCAAATCATGATACTAATAATCAATTTAGATAGGTAACCATAATCATAATATCTAAATACAACACATATCATATATCCACACAAATGTCTACAAGATGTCCAACAATGTCTCTAGTCATAGAATAGGATGGGGACAAAGACATGTCCCGAGCTCACCCTCAAAGTAAATAACATAAGCAAAAGCAACATAAGGTAAACAGAAAGTGTCATGTCCTTACTGAAAAAGTTCAGAAAGAAATGTAAATGCTCCAAGGGTAGTCTGATTGGCCATGTTCTCTTTCTTCCCCCAATTTTTTAAGCTCAGCCTAGTCCTTGTGAAGCCTCCGAGTATGTCACGACCCAAACTAGGGCCTAGATGTGACACGATGGATAGGGAACCCGAAGGAACCCCAAGCAAGCCTCTTAATATATCATTACACATCCTTGGTCGCAGAAGTAATTAAACACAATAATCAAGTGGAAATAAGGGCATAGGGACTAAGGAAAAACCTTCATTTAATAAAACATCAAGAGAGTCAAAGAGATAGTCAAGCTCATAACATCCTTACATATTTGTCCAACAACACCTCTAAACATAGAAGTTAGCAGGCGCCAGGACAAGTAACCGAGCTCACTCTCATACTAATGACATAAGGTAATCCAAATATATGAGATATAGGCTAAATATAAGCATTAACGAAGATAGATATTATCCCCAGACTTGAGGACTCATAAAAAGCTAACTTTAACAATCTGTCTAGACATGAGGAGGAGAATCTGTAGGAGCTCTAGTTCCTACATGTAGGCATCGAGTATTCGTTAGTACGTTTGAATGTACAAAGTATGTAGGATGCAATGCAACAATAGATAGGCAACATAATCAAAATGCCTAATTAGGTAATAGATGAGCATATAGAAATATGACATGCATTGAAGATGCTTAGAGTAAATCATGCTTACATAGAGTATAATACATGTGTAGGGAGTGACCATCATTAGTGCAATCCAAGGACTACCACCTCCTTGGTGAAGCGATTGAGGTACGAACCCCTCAATTGGTTGATGAGGTACAAACCCCTAACATGGTTGATGAGGTACAAACACTCCAACATGGTTGTCAAGGTACAAACCCCTTCACATGGTTGCACGAGCCTGCCACATCTCGAGCTAGGCGATCGAGGTACAAACCCATTAAAAAGGTTACCCAAGCCTACAACCTCACGAGTGAGGCTTGGTAATCCCCAAAACTATAGAGATAATATAATAAACATACATTCCTTTCATCATCATAAAGTCATTCAACTCATAAGACATGCATTGGACCTTCAATTCCTCATGATACCATAACTAGATATTTTATCAAACACTTGGCGGGTTTGTAGTGCTAGTATAAAAGCATGCAATTCAAGAGTGAAATCATGTAATAAAAATGGAAGTAAAATAGCCCACCAAATACTTGGTAATAACATCTCGGAAAATACATTGAAAGCCATCACCAAATCTCAAGAGAGATCACGTTTATAAAGCTCAAAACATGCATAATCATAATAGGTAAATCATCTCATGGTATAGATTTAAAAATGAGTAATCATATATTTTAAACAAAATATTCATGAAATCCCAATATAGTATATGATCATAATCTCTAATGAATAATACCCACAAGCAACACAACTTGGAAACATGTAATGTTCATAGAAATGGAAGATTGGGATTCGTAGGTGAAACGTACCCATGAATGAAACCCACATACCTTAGACCTTGAATTTCTTTAAATTGGGTTACAAAAAACTTGAAGTTTGGAAGTGGGTCTTCGAATCCGAAGCTTGCTCTTGAGTTTTCTTGAATTTGTATTGGGGTTTTGATGGAGGCTCTTGAG
>JAOTQJ010129842.1:0-10222 GCA_025642045.1 Solanum sejunctum | reverse complement strand
GGATACTTATTCTTTATGGTGACCCTATTGAGTTGTCGATACATAAAGAATATATTAAAGGGATTTTGTTTTGTGGAAATTATATTTATTTAATAATTAAATTTTTATATATACTAAAATTTGGGTATTTATACAAAGACCTAATATATAACAAAAGAAAAGTGAGAAGTGCAATTGATCATCTCATCAGGTATTTTTTTTCTTCTTCTTTTTTTTTTTTAAAAGAATTAATCTTAACACATTATATTCTTTCAAATAACTTAATTTTTTCAAACTAGAATTTATTCATGATATTTTTTTCTTTATTGTTGAATCATTTTTTTAATATGTATTTATTTTTTATTTGAGCATTACCTTAAGAAGAATAAATAGGAAAATATATTTCTGTGACCTTAGGTAATATTCTGAAGGATTTTTATGTAAATAGCTGATTCTTCTAAATATTTTACTAAATAACATGTAATTTTTCTTTAATAAATAAGCTATAGTTATTTTTAGTAAGCGTGAAATATTTATACAAACATTAAACATTTACATATTGTTTAAACAACTATATGATTTTTACATATATTGACAAATGTATATTAAGGATTTGGTGTTTAAACAACATACTGTTGCTTAAACAACTGTATAGTGTTTACATATATTCACACACACACACACATATATATATATAGAGAGAGAGAGAATTTGGTGTTTAAACAACAGTAAGTTGTTTAAACAATTGTATGGTGTTTACATACATTCACATATGTATATTAAGAATTTGGTATTTAAATAACGGTGTATTGTTTCAACAATTATATGGTGTTTACATAAGAAATTGGTGACTAAACAACGATGTGTTGTTTAAACAACTATATGGTGTTTTACATATATTCACATATGTATATTAAGGATTTGCACTATACAAATATATTTCACGTAAACAATCATACTTTATTTAAACAATCATATGATGTTTATATTAACAGTTTGCACTGTGCTAATATATTTTATGTAAACAATCATATTTTGTTCAAACATCCACTTGTTGTTTATATAAAAAAATTATATATACGAATTATAATATTGTTAATATTTTTAATATATTATTTTTATAATACTTGCCGGTATGATGGTAATTAATGGAGGATCAAATACTAAATGGGGTTGATTTACATGGTGAATGGATAGAGATCGATAAAAGTTATAGTTGGAAGTCGAAGTGATCGTACAATACCGATACGAGTGAGGAAAGATATTACATATGATGAGTTTGTTAATATCATCATTGCTAGGTGTAAGTTAAATTGTAAGCCAAAGAATCTTTAAGTAACTTATTTGCTTTAACATTGTTGCATCTCAAAAAAGCTCCTTATTCTGAAATAAAGAATAATGATGATTTGCATTTTTATCTATCTGATTTTGATAAAGTCGATTTTCTGCCTATTTTTAGGATAAATGTGATTGAAATTGAGCTTTTAGAATTTTCTTAATTTGATGAAATGATTGGAGTATTTTCAGAAGTTGCCAACACTATAGTTGAGCGAGAAGCTGTTAAGTTTTTTGAATTTGGTTATAAACCAGCAGGAAAAGCTACTTCAAATGTGCCCCAATTTGATCACAATATCATAGATGTAGCAGAAGTAAAAGAAGCAGTTGAAGATGCAACAAATATACAGTTACCTGAGTTTAATTATAATACTATAGGAATTGAAGGGGCAAAAGATAAAAGTACAACATCCTCTCAAAGGGATGAAGGCTCAACACAAAACTACCACAATTATAAAGATGCGACAGAATTCTTTAAGGGTTTAACTTCCAAAAAGAAACATGAATTGACAGTTTCATTGAAATTTGTTATTGTGAAAAATAATTTTTATTTTAAGTATATCAAAAACATTAAAAAAAATTCTACAATGTCAAATATACAGATAAGAATTACAAATAGTGACTGCGAGCTATGAAGTTTAAGAGTATTGATAGATTTTATAAGTATAACAGTATGCACACATGTGGAGTACAACATTTGACAATTCATCATAGACATGCATCAGCTGATGTCGTTGCTAAATACATTAAAAATGCATTTGTTAAAGGAAAAGGCCTATCTACAAAAGGTATCAAAAAAAAAAATCGTGTAGAATTAGAATGTCAAATCATCTACTGAAAGTGCTTGATGGGTAGTCGAATTGCAAAGTCCTTGACAAATAAAGCTCCAGAACATGGATATGAAATTATAAATAAATATCGTTATATGATTCATGTAGTAAATGAAGGAAGCAAGATAGATTTAAAGGTTGATGATTCTAGAAGGTTCCTATATTTTTTTGTGCCTTATGGAGCTTGGATTGATGGATTTATTTACACAAGAAAAATTTTAGTTGTTGATGGAACACATTAGACTAGAAAGTATGGTGGAGTGTTATTATCCGTTGTGGCACAAGATACACAAAATCTTATCTTTTCTACAACATTTTGTGTAGTCAATTCAGAATGTAATGCGTCTTATCAATACTTTTTTAGACAATTGCTTGTCATTGTTCCCAACACTGATAAGCTGTGCATTGTTTTAGATTGACATCCGTTTATTAAGAAAGTTATTTCAAACATTTATATTGAAGCTCATTATGGAGTTTGCATGAGACACTTTGGTGAAAGCATTCATAAAAATTCACTGTGGAGATTTGATTCATCATTTTTATGATAGAGCAAAATCATATTAAATAGATGAGTTTAATGATCATTTTCAACAAATCAAGGATTTAAATATTGGTGTTGCTGAATATCTGGAGGATGTTAGTTTTGATAAATGGAGTAGAGCGCATTTTTCTGGCAACAGGTACACAAAAACAACTTGTAATTATTTAAACAAATACTATTTGTTTAGACTAAATAATAAAAACTTGTTTAAACACTCTCTATTTATTTATAATTATGATTCTTAGCTAACATATATATATATATATATATATATATATATATATATATATTTCATGTTTAAGATATGATGTGATGACTACTAATATTGCGGAGTCGGTTAACTCAATATTTTTGAAGGAAAGAGAGCTCCCTATTACTGCTCTATTTAATTCCATAAATAAAAGATTTGCTCAAAAATTTTATGAGAGGCGTGTGAAAATGGACAAGTCAACAACCATTTATGTTCCTTCAACTGAAAAAAATAATGAAAAATATGACGATCGGCAATACTCTTTTGGACCATCTAATAAATGTTTACACTTTCAATATTGTTGGTCATGGTGCAGCGGTAATGTTTGATCGCGGCAATAGAATATGTTCGTGTAAAGAGTTTGACTTAGACAAAATACCATGCCCACATGCTATTGCAGCAATAAGAACTCAATTGCGGGATGATTATGGAATAAGAATTTATGACTTTGTTTCTCCATATTATGCAGCAAGGACATATAAATAAGTATATGAAAAGTCAATTCATCCAGTGCCATCTGAAGAATTTTGGGAGCTTTCTCCAGAGCTTTTAGATAGTAAAATATCTTGTCCATATGTGATGATCAAACTAGGAAGAAAGAAGATAAAAAGGGCGCCTTCAATTTTGGAACGAAATTCAAAATAGAGAAAAAATAAATACTCGATATGCAAAAGATTCGATCACAAAAGAACTACATGTCCTTATCATGTGAGACAAAATGAAGGAGCAAGTACAAGTGTAGCTTCTTGAATTTTTAGTTGTAGCTAGATTAATGTGTCGTATTTGTGACTGAATCAATATCTAAATTATTTTGAATACTGATATTTGCATGTGAATATGATTGTTTTCTTATAGGTAAGCAATTGGTGATTGCTTACAAAAATACAAATTTTTTACATATGATTGCTTAGTATAAATAATAGTCAATTGTTTAAACAACTAAGAATTGTTTATATGCGATCCTCAATTGGACACTGATTTATTGATCACATATGAAAATATACTGATACATATTGACAAAAAAAAGTATTTCAATAGGCAATTAATTTGAAATTAATAATCTGATAACAATTAATAACAAATACTTTGGTTCTACTAATAAATAACTTAATCATGTACAAAAATAACTTATTGGGGGCAAGTTGGCTCGATAATAATTTCACATCTCGTGAAAAGTTAATAATTTTATATATTATCACTCATACCAATACTGATTGTAATTTTTATTTGAAATATCGCGTATAAAATAGATAAGCAACTAGCGGTTGTGTAGAGCAAAATATGGTTGTTTCGCATAAACAACCGTAAGTTGTTTAAACAACTAGCATTGTTTATACTAGGACCTCAATTGGACATTAGTTTGCTAAACACATTTGAAAATGTATTGACAAATAGTGACGAAAGGACTCTTTCAAAGGGTGATTAATTTTAATATATTGATTTGGTCACAATTAATCACAAATTCTTTGATTCGACTAATGAACAACTTATTCATATATAACATTAACTGTCACGATCCAAGAATTGGCATGATGACACTTGTTCAATCCCACCAGAACAAGTCAGCCTTTAACTCAAAAGGGATAACAATTACAACAAGCGGAAGCATAAATAACAAAAATTGAGAATTTTCACAAAGTTAAATCCCACCCAAGGATTGGTTGTCATGCGTACAAGCCACTAGAAATACAGGAAATCAATAAGATACAAGTCCAAACTGTTCTCCTTCTCAAATACAATAAGTATAGAAAAATAGGAACAAGAGAGTTAGTCAGATGTCAACAACTACCTCTCTACGTCTCTTGAGAATTTCAGCGGATTCAAAAATAGTATTCACTGCCCGAATTCACCACCTACATGAGTGTAGAAGCAAGGAATGAGTACCAAATACCACGCGGTGCCTAGCAAGTCAACTAACAAAACAAAGAAGTCTGATAGAATACACAAACTTTTCGTTCCAGTCGATACCCATGACTTCCCTACTGCACAAAAGGTTATTCCGACCCAGCAACATATAATATTAAAATAAAATAGAATTTCACTATATTACAGTTTTCAAAACATAAATTAAAGGAAAAATTAATCATAATAATAACACCGAGCTATGCAATGATTTGCAAGGGTGATATGCAATGCATTATGCAATTATGACATCATCTCCTCGCCGACAAAAAACTCGACGTCATAATATTATCATAAACATGCCGGCGAAATCTCGGCATCACAATATTATCATAAACATGCCGACAGAAACCTCGGCATCACGATATCATTATAAATTCGCCGGTAGAAACTTCGGCGTCACAATATAAATTTGCCGGTAGAAACCTCGGCATCACATCTCGACCGGTAAAGACCTCGGTTTCCAATATCATTATAACTTCGCTGGCAAATATCTTGGCATCTCGATAGATAAAGGCCTAGGTCCCAATATATTTTCTTATCTAATTTTGTCAATATTCAAAATCAATGCAGATATGCACGCATGGAATGAATGAACATGATATAAATTTCACAAACACATTCACTCATTATTTTCAATCATAATAATATATATATATTAAAATATATAATTCTCGTCACTTCAAGATATTTGTCAATTCAAGTACCATAATAATACATCAACTGGCATTTATATTTTTTAATCGTCTCATTTCATATTATATCAAAATATTTCATATATCACACGTAGGAGAAAGGAAAATTTGAAAATTCTACGAGAATTATAGAGTTTTGAAAGTCCACTTGCCTTAGTCAAATTATGGTCAACTTAACACTTTGGCCTTCCCTTTCTGAATGAAATCCGTAGCACCACAATCTAGTCACATAAATTATTACACCTTAACTTAACTTTGATTCAAAATTCATAATCTTTCATGAAGTACTTAAAAGTACACGAAAATAATTCATTTAAAAAAAATATGTTATTATAACAGACTTAGAAAATAGGAACAACTTACAATAAAATTGTCAAAGATCCACACAATAAACCACCTCCCTTTTATTAATAAAACTCTTATGATATTATGAAAAACTAAAATTTTTTCTCACTACTTTCTCTATCTAAATGCTCTTATTTTCTTCCTTACTGAGTTTTTTACTCATTCTGTGCGTATGGCAAAAATGAGCAGCCATTTATAGGCTTTAAAAGCCAATAATATTCAGTAAAATATGATAATGGAATATAAAGTAATGTTAAAATAATATTAAAGGAATTTAAAGTAAAAGTTAGAGGAATTTCTCAGCTTTATGTCCATGAACTCTTGTCCCATAGTTGTCCCCAAAAATCAGTTGCCTTTACATTAATATAATAATAATAATAATAATAATAATAATAATAATAATAATTTAAAAAAAATGACCGCCCCCCACCTTTTGAGCAGGTCTTTACATTAACTCGTTCGCTCGATAATAATTTCACATCTCATGAAAAGTTAATAATTTTATATATTATTACTCATACCAATCCTGATTGTAATTTTTATTTTAAACAACAATCATATTGCGTATAAAATAGATAAACAAGCAGTGATTGTTTAGAGCAAAATATGATTGTTTATCATAAACAACCGTAAGTTGTTTAAACAATTGAGAATTGTTTATACTAGAATCTTAATTCGACATTAATTTACTAAATACATTTGAAAATGTATTGACAATAATGACAAAAGAAGTCGATAAACAAAAATAAAATCATAAACAACTCAATCATATATAAAATCAACTCATAGTTGTATATCATAAACAACTGATAGTTGTTTAAATAATTTCATATTGTTTATGCTAACTCATAATTTTTTATCATAAGCAACTAGTAGTTGCTTAAACAACTTTATGTTGTTTACACATGCAATAATCTCAATAATACGTCAATAATCTTTCATTAAGAAATAGTTGTTTAAACAAATCTTGTTTCTACAAGAACATCCATACATGGATATCAAACATTTAGAAAAAGTTCAGAAATAACCACTTTCTCAAAAATTCAACAATCAACATATATTTTTCAACCCCCACAATAAAATATACATCCCACAATTGATGATTTCATCTTTTTTGTAAAAATAGCCATCGCAAATTTTTCTCGTTGAACTCTCATGCCTATTATCATTCAAGTCATCCAATGAAGTGTTGTTGGTAATCAAATGCTCGATAAACATTAAAGAATATCCTCCATAAGCTGTCCTAGTAGCATTCTTTGGAAGACTGAAAACACGTTCATAATTCCAAAATTCTTGTGCCGATACATCAAGAAATTTTTTTACTCTGTTGAATTAATTTTGAAAATATCACAGTGATAGAAAGTATAAAGTCTACAAACTCGTCATCATTCAAAATTGGCATGTTGCAATCATATACTTCTATCTTTCGCTCATCGATGAGAAAGACGAGAGTGACATAATGCTTTTATCCAGATTCAAAATAGTGAATATTCACTTCATTCCATCCCATTTTCTACCACTTGGATAAGAAAAAGCACCAGTTGCATACCCCATAAAGTCATCATCAAATTAATGTAATATCAACAAATCTGATAATGGAGGTCCTCCACGAACTTTTGGAGCAGCAAGGTCAGAACATTCCTTATAACGATGAATTAAGTGATGACAAAAACTGCAATCTAATATCAGATCTATGTTAAGATAGTGTGTGAAAAACTTTATGTGTCACAAGTGCATCACTGTTAATATTCCATTAATATGTTACAAATAAAAATATCACATAAATATGCTATATAAACAACGTTAAATTGTTTAAACAATATGCAGTTATTTAAACAACCTGCAGTTGTTTAAACAACCTAACAATCTGCACTTGTTTAGTTAAAACATCACTAAAAGAATTTTATGTGAAAACAACAGTAGATTATTTAAATCATGCACAATTATTTAATAAAAAAATTTCTATTTAAAGATTTTAAAACCATAGGTATAGAAATTAGTATATACCTTATCAACCATCCACCGATACATATCAATTAGATTCTCAAAATCTTCACGATTATATTCAACGCTTTCATACATGCGTTTTTGCTTGTCCTTTAAATCAAGAAATTTATGAAAGCTTTGTATTTGATCAAAATCAAGAGGCTTGTAAAAATCAACACGTAATTGAGTGGTCATTTCTATTCTTCTTCTTTTTTTTCTTGCACCCTTAGTATATGGAGTTCTTCGATATTCAGAATCCTTTATCATTCTCCTAGGCTCAAATTTCTTGTTCAAGATAGAAAACTCCTCTACAAACTTTTTAATTGTATTATCCATACTTTCTATCTTCTTTCCATTATCTTTTAGCTCATTCTCCATGCTTTCTATCTTCTTTCTATTATCTTTTAGCTTATTCTCCATACCTGAAATTTTCTCTTCCAGTGCTTTTTGATTTTCAATACATTTGGGACACTCACAAGAATATTTTGTATTTGAATGACCACCACCAAGAGATCCTCTACCAACACCAAGAGATTCTCTACCAACACCTCCAAAATCAAAGCCCATAGGACTATCAACCATTTGATCACTATCAAAAGATCCTCTATCGACACTTTTGGGAGTATTTCTTTCTAGACCCTCATTTCTTGACAGACTATTTTCCTCATATGATCTGTTTGTAGCCACCCTATACTCATAATCAATCTCTCTATATCCTACATCACTTGTTATAGCTGTCACGCCAGTCAAATCATCTTTTAACTTATCAATATTTGCCATCTCATCAGCAAAAAATTTTAAAATTTTTTATATAATTTTTTCTTTTTTAAACATTTGCAGGAATCAAAAAAAGGTGAACTATCTGCATAAAGAAAATAAAGACTGTTAAGTGTAAACACCATGAAGTTGTTTAAAATAATTTAAGATTGTTTATGCAGATTATTAGGTTGTTTAAACAATCAGATATTATGTAAAAAAAAAAAGAATTCAGTGGAAACACCATCAAGTTGTTTAAAATAATTTAAAATTATTTATGTATACTATCAAGTTGTTTAAATAATCAGATATTATATAAAGAAAAAAAAAGAATGTTCAGTGTAAACACCATCAAGTTATTTAAAAATAATTTAAGATTGTTTATGCATACTATCAGGTTGTTTAAACAATTAGATATTATATATAAAAAATTATTTATGCAGACTATCAGGTTGTTTAAATAATAAGATATTATGTAATTACTTTAAAAATAATTAAACTTACTTTGTCAAATTTATTCTTTTTTATCAATTGTATTAAATGGATCTGTAGAGCTTTTGAGTCCTTCATACGACATCTATCTAATCATCCGTGGCAATGTCTTCTCAGGAAGAACTCTGTTAGCTTTTTTTTGAAGTGCTAGAATAGCTTCAAAGGTCCAACCCTGCATTTAAATATTAATTAAGTACAATGAAAATATATATATAAGCATATATCAAAAGTAAATTAATATCTTACAAAGATATTTTTGCATACCATAAATGTCCACGAAAACCCATAGAGATTGTGATTAGGACTCAACGACTTTAAAAGATATGTGATCATCAACTTGTAGCTTTCGAGACCCCATAGGTATTTATTAAAGACACGAGCATTGCATGCTAACTTGATCATGTCAATATAAACCGTCTTTGATAAATCCCATGCACATAAAATACAGTGCAAAAATCAAACTATTACAAGTGAAAATTTAAATTTTTTTGATGTGGCTGATGATCGAATTATTTCAAGAAGGAACGTGCCATTAATTGATTTTTCTTCTCCTTTCTTGACAAGAAATTTCCACAGTGCACAACCTTTCTCCATAAGCCTATCCTTTATTTCTTTAGAAGGAAAGGGATGACAATGTAGGCCAGTCATTAAGACAAACTCTTGCAAACTAAAACGAATCGGCATCTTCTCATGCTCAATACATAATTCATACTTTTTCCCACAAATAATGCATTTGAGTAGAAGATTATTAACTATGGACGACGCAAAATTTGTGTTATTCATTGGAATGTCAAGAAAATGATCAAAACAACTTAAATTGTTTATACTAAATAATAAATTATTTATGATTAAATTATTTGTTAGTAGAATCAAAGATTTGTGATTAATTGTGATCAAATCAATATATTAAAATTAATCACTTTTTGATAGATTCTTTTGTCAAGATGTATCAATATGATTTCAAATGTGATCAATAAATTTGTTAGACCCCGTAATTAACTAAATTGAGGTTAATTGCTCATTCGGGAAAATTATTGAGATTGAGGTGAATTATAAATTTCACCGGGAATTTTCGCGGGTAAAAATTTGGTTGAAGTCGGGAGTCCTTAAT
>JAOTQJ010129831.1:0-10222 GCA_025642045.1 Solanum sejunctum | reverse complement strand
TGTCATCAACCTTTGGGGTCCAAAAATGCCCTTCATTCACCTTTTTGACTCACTTACATCCTTGAAACTAATAACCCTTTCTTTTTTCTTTTTTTTTTTAAATATAATATTTCATTTTCTTATGGAATAAAAAAAATGAAACATAGTATATATTTAAAAAAGAGATGGTTGTTAGTATTCCTGCAAAATATATTTTAATATTAAAATAATAATATTAATTTGTATCATGAGTTATTGGAGAATATGGCAATAAGTTCTTATGCAATTCATATATCTTCTAACTCTTTATTTGCCCATTATTCTATCGTATTATTCCTTGTAACCACTAAATCATGTTCTACCCCATTATATCTTCTAACTCTTGTAACCTCTAAGGCATAATGTCTCTATTCATTTACCTATATTACTATCCATATTAATCCTATTCAAGACAAGAATAAATTCTCACCTATAAATAGTGGTATTTCTTTCTTTGAGAAAGATGCAATATGGATAAAAAAAAATAAGAAGTTTAGATAAATATTGTAGTGTGGTGAAATATGCAATAGTAAAAGAGAGAGTTGAGACTAGTGAAAAATATTCTAAGTCTTTAACTATATTCATTATATACAGAAGAGAGTATTTATATGTTGAAGGAAGGTGTTCTTTTTATGGAGCTTTGGACTCTTCAACTAATTTGGAGTTGTTCGAGTCATACAACGTTGTTGGGTTGTTATATCATGGAGGGGACAAGTCAAGAGATGTATTGATAATTAGTGTAGATTATGCTGCAGTAGGCTTGAATCTCCTTAAAGAGAGCGAGATATCCGCTCCTCGGCCTAAACGAATTTTTATTCAAATGTGTCATTTTATTTTCAACTGTAATTTATTATATTTGTGGTATATTTCACCAATAATTTTAAGAAGATTCATGTTTTTGTTACAGTTTAAAAATATGTGGATATCAAGATAGGAGATCTCAACATCATTCTGTTTTAACATCACCCTCTTTAAGAGATGAAAAAAAAGAGATGTAAGGGTAAAGTATAATTTTTACTTGCTCAATTTAAGCGGAGAAAAGATTAAAAAAAAATTTTACCTAATAATTTTATGAATAAAGTGATATTACTTTTCATGAACACAAAGTGATATTCAAATTCTATAATAGTGGGGGTCCATGAAATAAGAAAAAATCATTGTGAAATTGTGATTTTTACATCTTTGAGAAATGCTCTAAAAAGAGTATTATAGGTGCATATATTTATTTTGAAATAAATTACATGTTATTTTTTGCATATGATTTAGTGAGTTTTGGCTCTAATATGTTATATCAAAGAAATGATAAGAAAAAAAATGTTGAGTAGCCATATTGATATGAAATATTTGGGTGAGATAATATAATACATGTGATAAAAAAATTTCGTGTCAAGTAACATTATGTTGAGAAATTGTGAAAGACAAGTTTGTTGGTTGTAGTCTTGCTATTCCTTTGATTCAATTGTATGAAAATAATGTGATAAAGAAGAAAAGGAGTTTGCTAGCCTAATAAAAACTATGAGATATATGACTAACAATTTGACTTGCAATTGTGTTTGCAATAAAAGTACTTAACAGGCACAAACAAAATTATATGAGAAAAACTTGGTGATATTTGTGGGAATGAGAAAAGAAAATTATATCATTTGCTAACTCTATCATGGAGGTTGAAGTGACAAAAAAAAAATAACTTCAACTAGTGAAAAAGTGAATTGATTTTATTATATCAATCACTTTATTTTGAGAAATTAATTTTTCTCATTTTGATTAATTGTGATATTGCAAAAAAATTTGGTAGCGTATAAAAATCGTAACTATAATGATAAATTCAGACCCATGAGAAAAAACCACAATATTGTGAGATCATATTGATCAATGGCATACCATTTGCTAATGGTGTTAAGTCTTGCAAATTCATAGACTAAGTCCTTAGCAAGATAAAGGGTCTGAAACACATCGAGGGGGATGAGATTGAAGCCTATAAATTCTAAGTCATATATGAGGAAACCCGACCTGCGAACTAGAGATTCTATAACCTGGTTCAATAGGAAAAAACGAATCATAAGATGACTTGTTGTGAAATCCACTAATATTAAATTTACTCAATTCCTATGATGTGAGTGCTTTATCCTATAATGATTTGTGGGGTTGAGTCTATGAACTCTTAATGAAAGTGTGTATCTAATATGAGTGGGGTGCAAATTATAGTAGCACTCTTGATAGATTTCATCTATGTGAGTGTGAATGTAGGCCGCTTTCTATGAGAATGGACTTGTTCTCAAAAATACTCATGAAAATCTGGATAGCACAAGGTCATAATGTGTTGGCTATTAAAGCTATGTCAACACCTTGATTATTATATTTAAGCAAATACTTTATTTTCCTTAAGCAGTCATAACTCAAGTCTGAGACCACTATGAACTCTGAGGTAAAGGTTATTGTTTTACTAAGTGGAGGTTCAATTTAATGCAGAGCATACCTTCATTATGCATAACAATCTACCTTCAACTAAATTGGTGAAGAACTCTTTTATTTTAACCATAAAATGAATGGGAAAAATTTTGGTGCAAAATACATTTTAATATTAAAATAATAATATTAATTTATATCATGAGTTATTGGAGAATGCGACAATAAGTTTCTATGTAACTCCTATAATTGACCTCTAACTCTTTATTTGCCCATTAGTCTACCTTATTATTCCTTGTAATTCATGTAACCACTGAACCATGTTCTACCCCATATGTCTTGTAACTCTTGTAATCTCTAAGGCATAATGCCTCCATTCATTTACCTACATTACTATCTACACTAACCCTATTCAAGACAGGGATGAATTCTCACCTATAAATAGTGATGTTTCTTCCTTTGTAAAAGATGCAATATGGATGGAAAAATGAGAAGTATGGATAAATATTGTAGTGTGGTGAAATGTGTAATGGTGAAAGAGAGAGTTGAGACTAGTGAAAATATTATAAATCTTTAACTATATTTACTATATACAAAAGAGAGTATTTATATGTTGAAGGAAGGTGTTCTTGTTGTGGAGCTTTGGACTCTTCAATTAATTCGGAGTTGTTTGAGTCATACAAAGTTGTTGGGTTATTGTATCCTGGAGGGGCAAGTCAAGAGATGTACTTCTGGATTGGTGTAGATTATGCCGCAGTGGACTTGAATCTCCTTAAAGAGAGTGAGACATCCGTGCCTTGGCCTGAATGAATTTTTCTTCAAATTTATTATTTTATTTTCAACTGTAATTTATTGTATTTGTGGTATATTTACTCATTAGAAGTTGAAAATTATTTTGAATTTTTGAACCCAAATACCTATTTGCAATAGTACTTGGTTAGTCAAGATTGATCTTGTTGAGAAAAAAAAAAAGAGTGGCATTATTCTTAACATATGATAAAGTTCATTTTAAATGATTGAACACTGCATTCTCAGAAAGATTCAATGATATACAAAGATAAGAGTTCGTATATCATGTGTTTATTTGATTTTTGGATCAAAAATATTTTTACTACGATCCGTTCAAGTAAGTATATTGGTAGAGAGAATATCTTTTTAGTTAAAGATACTTTTTATAAAATAAGGTATAAAAATTAGTGATTTTTATAAATATAAAATAAAATAAGTGATTTTGTTACATAATTATCTATATTTATATCTATACTATATTAAAATCGTGAAGCTCCTTAGAAATGTTGTTTGAACTTTTTACTATTTATTAAAAAAATTCTTCTTTAGATAAAATCGTCTTTTTACCATTTTTCTTTAAATTATTATTTAATTATATTTATAATATTGACTTTTAAATATAAGGAAATAAATGATACAATAAGAATTTTTAGCTGTGAAAAGGCTCTTAAATTTTTCTTACTTAATAGACTTTTATTTCTTTCATTATTTGAATCAAGAAAATACTCTGCAATCGCTAAGAATTCTAATTTACCATGATATATAGGATTTTTATAAATAAATAATTTATTAAAATTATTTTTGTAGTAAATTATTTATCTCTTCATAAATTCATAATTAGATTTAACTTTTTTTTGTATAATGTTTGTTACACGCTGAGATACACAGGCTAAGCACCTTCAACAACACTAGTTTAATTAAATTGAGTGATCGACCATGTGACAAATTTGCTCCAATATAGGCATTTAAATTTTATCAAGTACGTATATTGTTCAAGCTGGGAAGTAGTGAATGTGCGCATCCAACGCTAATGTAGTGAATTTACATGCTCCTTCATTTTCCGCCGCAAATCATTTCAAAATCCTTTTCCTTATATACAGCAATTTGGCCACAACATATAAGCATAGGCTTCAGATAGGATATCTCTAGTTACCCACAATCAGTAACTTTTTTTTTTTTTCTGATTGCAAAAAATCTAGAGAATTTTCTATCCCAAATACAAAAACAAAAAAAGAAAAAGAGCGAAACATGGATAAAGTTGTATATATGGTTTTTTTTGGTGCTTTAGCCGTGGCAGTTTTGCCTCAAGTCACAGTAGCACAAAAAGTGCATATGGTTGGGGACACCTTTGGTTGGTCTATACCAATTAATGGCGCTGCAGCTTATACAAAGTGGGCTGAAGCAAATCCCATCAAAGTTGGCGACACCCTGGGTACTCCCTTCATTTTAATTAGAAAAAAAAATAAAAATATGTCAAATTTATAAAAATATCACTTAATATTATGAATTTCAATAAACTTAAAATGTAAAAATTGCTAAAAAAAAAAGAAATTCTTTTTAAAACAGAGTAACAAAAAAGTAAATCAAACTAATTGAGACCAATCAGAAAAATTGATCTTGTTAAATCAAACTAATTGAGACCAAGAAAATACTACTCTCTCCATTTCAAGAAGAATGATTTGGTTTACTGTGACACCGAATTTAAAAAAATAATAAAAAAATTATTCTTATGATTCTAAATTAAAATTATGTTAAATATATCAAAATATCATTTAATTTCTTGATTAAATATGTCATGTAAAAAGTTAAAATTAAAATATGTGACTCTCTAAAATAAAAAATGCTACATAAATTAGTATGGAGGGAGTAATATTTCTATTTCAAAATAACATTTCATGACGTATAATTTTTCATTGAAAGGAATATGACATGACATTTCTCGTTTGTTTTTTGTTCCAATTCTCGGGCAGTTTTCAAATTTATGGAGGGCAACCATAACGTGCAAGAAGTATCAAGAAGCTCATTTGAAGAGTGCAGTACAAAAAATGCTATAGGCGAAGCTATCAAAACAGGGCCAGCAAACATCACTGTTAAAACTCCAGGTGACCATTATTACATATGCACAATTGGTCAGCACTGTTTAGCTGGTCAGAAAATGGCCATTAAAGTTTCCGCCGCAGAAGCCGCCAAATCACCCGCAGAAAGTGCTCCACCTCCTTCTTCATCAACTGTCGTGGTCGCCAGTTTCCTGCTTACTTTATCTTCAATTGCACTCCCCATTTTTCTCTAAGGAGAACTGTATAGGATGATGCTCAACCTGATGACATTATATCGTACCCATTATTTGGGCTAAATTCTAGTATTTTGAAGATTTTGCCAAATCTTCTGCACACTACTTGTACTATTGATTTAAGTGTGTAATAATTTAGAGACAAAGAAATGCATATTATTGTATTTACTTTTGATTCAACTGTTCGTACATGAATGCATTACTACAAATTTAATACATTAATCAAACCCTATATGTTGTTTTACTAAAGATTATAAGAATGAACTTAGAAGATGAGTCTAGAGCCTTGTTAGTATGAATGTGCATGTAACTGTGATTGTAATCCTGAGATGAGAGTGTCGATGAAATTGATGTCCCTAAAGTCTTAAAGAGTATGAATTAATCCTAAAATGATGATCCTAACCCAAGAGTTGATGGTTGATGTAACGAATTGAGTTAACAATGTCCAATAAGATTAGTTAGATGAGTAATTTAGATGATTGATGTCTTATGAGCATGTTGAGTCCTGGAGTAGTATTGAACACCGAATTGAGTAAGAGTAGATAACAACTCAAACTCAATAACTACGTGGCCAGCGTAAGAGAGTATTGAAACGTAAAATCGAATGTTTCCTTAGTATGAAGATTCACAAGATTAATGAATTGAGGAAGCACAGAGAGGTCCCAATACAGCACAAGGGAAACAAAGTGGCTAATTATTTCGCTAACCTAGTTTTCTGTTTTACAGGTACGAAGAACATAAATTTTCATATAATCCAGCAGGTTCCTACACAAGGACGGACTTTATTATCGCAGCGAATTCCCAACATCAAGATAACAAGGATGCAAAATCACTCATACAATACAGGATGCACAAGCTAAAAGAGAAGGCTGTAGATACAAGATTTGCAGCAGAGGCCAGTACCTGACAAACATGAACTAAGCCCTGATTTATTTGTTAGACAGTGGTATCAGCTCCCTTTGGGGCTCAATCTGTTCAAACAGAGTTATGGTAAGGTTTGTGTAGGTCTAAACAAACAATCAAAGGAATGTTAAGCACTTATTTGAAAGGCAAATACGAACTCACATCCGGGACGACAAAGGAGAACAAACGTCGAGGAGGGTAACGGGTATTTGCATATACACCAGAAACCCCGATTATGCTATGAAATAGAGTTGCATCAGACATCAAGCAAAAGTTCGCAATTTTTCCTCAGGAGATTGAGCTGAAGAAGTCCACGGGATCTGATTTCTTGGTGTAGTGAGGTTTATGATGCCTTAATGAAATCGATTCCAAGCTCAATCATATTTTGAGGAACACTGAAGATTGAAGTCATTTTTAGAAATAGGAAATGGGTATTACAGTGTGATAACATGGGGAAGATTTGGATTTGGACAAGAGAGAAGAGGCCCTCTGCTGAGATATCTAGAATTAAGTAAGGAAGTATATTTGTTTAAGATGTATAGAATTAGGAAAGTCCAGTATATTTAGTAGACCATGTAGTGGTCCACTATATTCTCTTGTTAATATTGGGCCGTTTTGCCGTGACTAACTTTTTGATTTGATAAAATAAAGGCTTTTAGCTTTTTTAAGTTTAAAAAAAAATCCATCGAGATGATGTTCTTTACTCCGGCAAGGTATTGGATGTATCTGGTAATGGTATTGCTTCGTCGATCATCATCGGCTCATAGGTGATGGTTGTTATTCAGAGAAACTCCCAGATAGGTTCCACACTGATAGTACTCTGAGTTGAGTTAATTGTATGAGTTTAGATTGGTATTGATGAGTCATTTGTCTACTCTTCACTCTTGCTTTAAATGGACACTTTGACATCCTGATTGAGTATCTTATGAGTTGATGTTATTCTATATTATTTTGCCTATATTGCTTCATTCAGTCATTTTATATGCTCGTATATTCCACATACTAACGTCCATTTGGGCCTGCATTTTTTCATAATGCAGAGACAGGTACTCAAGATCCTCAACAAGCGCTCCGTTGAAGGTCTATTCACTCTACTGCTGATGATAAGTCCTCCCCTGCATTCGGAGGATATCATTTTATATTTCTACACTTTTATTTTAGTTAGTTTTATTTTCAGTTGTGATAGTCATAGCTTGTCATGGTACCTTTCTAGACTATAAGGGTAGATACTTCATAGACTAGAGTATGATGACATTGATGTTGAGGTCTTTCTTTCCTTGAATCGAGTTTCTTAAAACTACTATTATGTCATAGATGTTGAGACTGGGGTTCTTGTTGACCTATGACCCTTATTTATTTAGTTAAAAGTAAACTGAGCTGTCCACTATTATGTTATTTCCTTATTCTAATGTCTTCTGGTGAATTAGATGATTGAATGACTGTCATGAGACCGAACGATTTGCTTGGAGACTAGCAATACTCTCTGGATGTCAGTCACTAGGGCACCCTCCTGGGGCGTGATAACAACTATCTTTTCCTTGATTTTCTCATTTATTTACACCTATCTTCTTTAATGATGTTCTCATTTTTTTGGTTGAAATATAATGATAATTTATTAGATCTTTTTATTTGTCACAAGTGCAGGGAATGAGTTTTTGCATTAGAACTCTCATTTATTGGATTACTTCATGATTAAAACAAAGATCGAAAAATTAAAGTATGAGCGCATTCAAGAAAAAAAAATATCCTCAATCTGGCATTCATCTTAACTTCGCACTTTTTATTTATCTTCTTGCATTGGTCTTACCCAATTAGTTCAAATTGTTGATGGCTCCGATAAGGACATTGGGTTGAGATTTATAGTTGAAGCCAATGTTAAAAGTGAAAAAAATTATGGGAATTGATACCGAACAAACGAGAAAGTATAGAGAATTTTTTTGTGATTTTTTTTTACTTTTAGCAGATTAGATTGTTCACTTCTTTCTCGATTTTTACTATTCATTTTCTTGTGATACATATAGGTTCAGATTTATTATGTATCTACATATTTTTTTTTTACATTAATGTATAATGACTTCGTTTTAACATTATGATACATTAAATTTAAATTGTATTTTCGTGATGGATAGATTTATCATGATACATTACAATTTATGTATTTTGTTTAAAATTGATAAGCATTGGATACATTAAATAAGTAATTTTTGCCCATAAGATATTAGATATGATAGTTGCTATGTATCGATACATTTAGTATAAATTTGAATTTATATATTATGCCCAAAAAATTGGTGCATGATACATTACTATTCATATATATTATTAAGTTTGTGAAATAATATATTTTATAAAAGATAAATTATATATGTAATTATTTTTAATAACATATTTATGTGTGATACATAATATAGTGGTAAATGGACATGTATATGATAAATGTAATAATGTTTTAGAATTATTGAATCTGAAATATATTATGTATCAGGATCAATAAATTTGATATGCAGTGGTTTAACTATAGAACATTAGGATGCATGTATCAAGTTTGTTTATTAGGTGATACACATACACATAACATTCTAAATTAAATAAGTCTAAACAAAAATTAAAGAGTGTAGATACATAATAACAATCGATACATGATAGATTGTATTATTTATAATAACTATGTATCATATAAAGAATTGAAGATATAAGATAACATAGATTTAAATATTAAAATAGACCAGCACTCATATGTATCAAAAAAATATTAACAACAATTTTTTTTTAAAAAAAAATCAATCAGATGCACTATCAATATTGTGTCATATACGTAATTATAGATATGATAAAACTGATATTGTCATATCTATCAACATTTCAATTCATCTTACCAAGTCTCAATGAATCTTTTAATCAATTTAATTTCATCTAATCAGGTCTCGATCTACCTTTTCATCAAATTCAGTTTCATCTCAATTCGTCCATACTTTTAATTACAAATCATATACTTTTTCATAAAGATAAATATGCTTCAAAAGTCATGCATATCTCCTTAAAACTTTTTTCTCAAAACAACCACGTAACTCAATGCTCAAACTCCTTTAAAATAAATGCTCATGCTCTTTGAAAACTCTTTAAATTAATATATATATATAAAACTAAAAGTGGAAAGCAACAAAGTTAAAAAGTTGAATTATCATTTTATCCCTATATTAAATTAAATTTTATAAAATATTTAAGTGATTAAAAATTAAATAATAATTATATAATGTTTCATATCACATTTTAAATATTAATGAAGAAATTGAATACAACATATACTATAAGCTAGATCTGTTTACAAAGCAAAAATTCAAAAACAAAACAATAAAACTATTGGCTAAAATCCTACAATTTCTTCTTATTAAAGAGTACTTTGAAAACTGTTATCCCTCAATTTATTATATTAGTTTTAAAATTAATATTCTAGACGGATGGATGGCTCAAAATTATTCATCACAATTTTATTGATTTGTGATATATGTATATATGGTGCTTAATTACGTAGCTAAATTTAACTTTGTTACTTGACAGGCTCAAAATATTTTCACAATCATGTTTGAGCTTGTATCTGTTCAAATGAAACTTTCGATAACTTTTCATGTATCAACTTTGGTGTTGATTATATTATTTTAAGAATGTATATTGATTAGTAGCAACAACAACAACAACAACAACATTACCCCAATGCCTCAAAGGCTCCCGCCCATCGCAAGGTAAGGGGGGGTCGGATGTACGCAGCCTGACCCCTATGTTTAAAAACATAGCGCGACTGTTTCCAGATGACCCATG
>JAOTQJ010129820.1:0-10223 GCA_025642045.1 Solanum sejunctum | reverse complement strand
GATGTACATGACATGTACATAGGAATGGTTGTTAGAAAATACATTTATAAGTGAAAAGGTTGAAGAAATGTCTTTGCATCACTAAGTGAACGCTTTCTGTCCAGATGACCATTTTTATTATTTTGGACTATCAAGATGTGTTTCTTTGCTGTTAATACTAGTAGTATTGCCTCATATGATGTAGATAAATATTTGGAGGCAAGACAGCCACTCCAAGGCAGTAGCGAGGCCATACAACGAGGTATGTGAAGATTCCTATCCCTTGGCATAAATTAGTTAATTTGGTCAACGTCATACGTTTGAAAAATTCCTTTTCCTTCATAATTTGGGTCCAAATATATCTTATGCTCACTCCTTGGTACTTTAAAAAAAATTGTATTTATATTTTGACTCTTGGGTATGTAGAGCCCATAAGTTGTAACAAGTGTGAAATGGTTGAGTATGTTGAAAGAATGTATTTTGTTAGAGGGCGCAAATGCCCGTAGCGTTCAACAAAAAGCCTAAATGGGAACTATGTTCATTACTTGCCACAGTTTTGCTAAGTTAGTCCCATCCATAACTTTTGCGTCTTTAAAAATTCATGAATAATGTTCGTTTGACCGAAAGTTAAATACTTGGAAAGCTACGGGTTTTATTGTTCCGAAATCACTTAAAAATTATTTTAAAGTATGTTTAGTGGTGTGTATGATGCAAAATTAAGCAAGTTCCTTGAAATCACTTTTATGTGTGAAGTTGAGCAATTGTGACAAATTTCATAAATGAATAACTTCTTTATTTCAAAGATAAACAATTTGTATATTAATAAGTTTTTGAAACTAGTTTTTATGCATGTGATTCTCACGACTCTATTCGTGCCATTTTTGGTTCACCGGTTCTCGGGCAGATTATTATCGTACTTATGTATAACTATATATATATATATATATATGTTCCGAAGTAGGTTGGATACGGCGGGTCGGTTTGCCCATGGACCGGCTTTGCTTAGTTTGGAGGCATAAGGAGCTGGGCTTGGGATATGTTGGCATCATTATATGTGGGTGCTTGGCCCCTTTTCCCCGGCCCACATGAGTGCATGGCCCCTTCGCCATGACTCACTTATATAACGGGCATGATGACCTTTATGCATTATGATACGTGAGTGCCTGGCCCCTTCGCCTATGACTTGAGAACGTGGTCCCTTCGCCATGGCTCACCTATGTTATAGTTGTGATTTGTGATGAAGATTTTGGAGATTTGAAACTTCTGTTGTTATGCTTTGGTATGGCGCAAGTTTGGAGGTCGCCATCATTCCCGTCCGGTATGCATTATTTTGATATTTTAAATAAAGAATTACCTTGATATTTGCATAAAGGTTTGACTTGTATATTTTATTCAGATTATTACTCTCACTTATATTTTGCACTTTTCGCTTTACATATTCGGTATATTTTTCGTACTGACCCCCTTCCTTTGGGGTGGGGTGGGGGAGGCTGCATTCATGCCCGCAGGTACTGACGTACAGGTTAGAGAACCATCTGCCTAGGATATCTGTCTGCAGTTGACGTGCTTCCTTTACATCAGTAGCAGATCTTTTGGTATATACATGTACACGTATTTTCTGTATTTTCCATTTGTATATATATTCAAGGGTATGACGGAGCCTTGTCCCGTCCTATGATCCAATTTGTGTGTTTAGAGGTCTGTGGATACATGTGGGTATGGGAATTGTGTTTGGTATGGCTTCGTATGTATGATACATTGTTAGACGGTTCTACCTCAGCGGTGATCTTGTCGACCCGCATATATATATATGTATATTGATGTTTGATGTTGGCTGGGTTCGCTGTTTGCAGGTGTGGTTAGTCAGTAAAATAGAGGAAACTCTGCCGAAATTTCAAGAAATTTCTTAGTCATTATAAGTGGTTTCGGTTTGGTGTTTATCTGGCTGCCCAATCGACACTAATCACATCCCTTGGGTTGGGCCGTGACACAAACCAACTCTAGATGCATCACAATACACAATAAAACCCTTAAACCCTATCAGATAGTGACAATATAGGAGCAGTCACAAGTCTATCCTTCAATGTTTGGAAACTTTTCTCACATTCATAGGTCCACACAAGCCTAACCTTCTTTAGAGTCAATTTTGTCATAGGAGAAGCAATGGAGGAGAACCTATTCAGAAACCTTCTATAGTAAACGACAAGGCCAAAGAAACTTCTAATATCCAATAGGGTCAATGGTCTAGGCCAATTCCTAATCACATCGATTTTCTTAGGATTCACTTTTATACCATCCCCGGACACAACATGACCCAATAATACAACCTCCTTCAAAAAAAATTCACACTTGTCATATTTGGTATACAATCTCTCCTCCCTTAAAATTTGCAACACGACCCTCAAATGGCCTATATGTTCTTCCCTACTATGAGAATAAATCAAAATATCTTTAATGAAGACCACAAGAATGAATCAAGATAGGGTTTGAAGACCCTATTCATTAGGTCCATAAGATGGCTGGTACATTAGTCAATCCAAAGGACATCACCATAAATTCATAATGCCCATACCTAGTTTGGAAGGCCGTCTTTGGAATATCACACTCCCTCATCCTTACTTGATGGTACCTGGACCAAAGATTAATCATAGACAAAAAGCTAGTCCCTTGCAATTGGTCAAACAGGTCATCAATCCTTGGAAGAGGATATCTATTCTTTGTAGTGACCCTATTGAGTTGCCGGTAGTCAATGCACATTCTCAGTGACCCATCTTTCTTCTTTACAAACAACACTGGTATACCCAAGGTTATTGGCTAGGTCTGATAAATTCCTTCTCTAACAAATCTTTCAATTGCTCATTTAACTCCTTCAACTCTATGGGCGCCATACGGTAAGGGGGAATGGAGATAGGATAGGTGTTTTGGAGGAGATCTATGCCAAAATCTATCTCCCTTTCGGGAGGAACACTGGGAGAATCATTTAGGAAGACATCAAGAAATCCATTAACAACCAGGACCGACTTAATAGAAGAGACTTTGGACTCCACATCTTTGACTCTCATAAGATGATACAAACACCCCTTGGAAATCAACCTATGGGCTTTAATGCATGAGATGAAATTACCCCTCACTATTATATTATGACTTTCTCACTCAAGGATGGGTTCATTTTGAAATAGAAACTTGACCCTATGGGTCGTACAATTAATAGAAGCATAGTATGCATACAACCAAATCCATCCCAAGAATAACATCAAAATCAACCCATCTAATTCAACAAGATCACAAGGTAAGATTTTATGCAAGATGCAAACCAGATAATTTTTTTGCACCTTACTAGCAACAATAGATGTACCAACAGGAGTAGACACCTTATATGACTTATGCAACAACTTTGACTCAATATGGAACTTTTTATCAACAAAAAGGGTAACAAAGAAAAGGGTGACTCCTGGATCAATTAAAGTATATACATCAAGATCAAAGATTATCCATATACCAGTAACTACATCGGGGACCTAACCAACCCCTTGCCTTTTATATAAAGCATAGAATCGATTGTACCTTGGGGCACCACCTTGAGAACTAACTCTATCCAATAGGACCATATTTGAACCCCAAACCATGCCATGATTTCTTGGACAATCCACCTTCTTGTGACCAAGCTCCCCATAACCATAGCATGCACTATTACCCTTCAAACACAGGCCATTATGGCTCTTTCCACATCTAGGACATATATCATTAGGAGCCACAATACCTACACCTTGGGCCCTAGGGAAATTATTGGCACACTTTATATTTATAGCATCATAAGGCCGTTGGCCTTGATGGAATGGACCACTCCTAATACGAGCTCTCTTGGACTCGTGGCCCTTACTCTTTCTCAAATTTTCTTCTTCCATTTGCTTGGCATATGTCATTAACCGAGACAAGTCCATATCACTAATAAGCAAGGAAGACCGACACTTTTCACTTACCAAATCGAATACCCCCATAATAAACTTATTCATCCTTGACGTAGGGTCGGCCACCAAATGTGGATCATACTTTGAAAGTAGATTAAATTTGAGGGAATACTCCCTCACACTCATACCACCTTATTTCAAGTTCATAAACTCAAACAACTTTGCTTCCCTAAGCTCAGGAGGGAAGAATTGATTAACGAAGGCAAATTTAAATTCCTCCAAAGCACCACATAGCCATTACCCTTCTCTCCTTTCTATTGGTCAAATTAAATTTGGCCCACCCCCTTGAGTTGGTACACTGCCAACTCTGCCTTCTCATTTGGCCCAATACCTATGATCGATAAAATTTTGTAGATTTCATCAATAAACTCTTGCGGATCCTCATCCACCTTTGACCCATGGAAAATTGGAGGATTTATCCTCATGAAGTCCCTTACTGTAGCTCCTGAGTAGTAGCATAAGGGGCTTGGGTCCCTTGTTGGACTTGGTTGGCCACTACTTGGGAAAGCATCGTAAGAGCATCCCAGAGGTCACCATTGGTAGGTTGCTCCTGGGAGTATGGGCCCATCTTCTGCTAGTATTCGGTATGACCTAGCATATCAAAGAACAATTCTTAGGAGAAACCAATGTATTACAACCTTAAAGCACGACTTAGAACAAGAAGAATGAAAACATTTCCTAAAACACCTCATAGCCTCCTATTTATAGTCATGGCACCTTTCACAACCATGAATAGGACTCTAATCTGTGCGGTGTGTTGGACTTCGATGATCTATCAACCTAGAGCTCTGATACCAAGTTTGTCACGTCTGAAGTCTAGGACCTAGATATAACAAGTGAATGAGGAACTCGAAGTTACCCTAAACAAGCCTCATAGCATATCATTACATATCCTTGGTCACGGAAATAATATAAAACATCATAAGAAACATGAACAAGGGGAAATATGACTAAGGAAGAAAAAGAGAGTATAATACTTAAACAACATAGAGGAGTCAAAGCTCATAGATAAATACTCAACATATCCAACAAACACCTCTAAATACATAGATAGAGAGGGGGCCAAGACAAAGTAACTGGGTTCACCCTCATAGTGAAATCGAACATAAGATAGTGTCTTAATTCATAAATTAGAGGAAAACATAAGCCAAAGTCCCGGGAATGGAGGACTTACCAACAAGCTTGGAATGGCACTGCCTAACAATGTGGAGGAGGAGGATCAACTTAGGTACCCGTTCCTATATGGTGATATCATGTAGAAAAGAGTATGCATTAGTACATTTGAATGTACTAAGTATGTGGGGTGCAATGCAACAAGAGATAGGCTTCATAATCAACATGCATAATGATAAACAATAGACATAATATAGTAATATGTCATGTTTGGTTAATGAATAAGTAAAACATGCTTAGGTAAATCATGCTCATACAAAATATTATATGTGAAGATGAGACCAAGCTAGATTTTCAAGGTATAAACCCCTTCGTAGGTTGGTGATATTGCCACCTATCACCTTGGTGGAGATGAGTATTAACCCTCATTCTAGGTTGGTGATGTTGCCACCCCATCAGCTAGGTGGAGATGAGTATTAGCCCTTATTCTAGGTTAGTAATGATGCCACCCCGTCACCTAGGTGGAGATGAGTTTTAACACTCATTCTAGGTTACCTGGGCTCTTGTCCCATAGATAGGGAAAGGTCTATGCATTACTTTATATAGCATTCATCATAGCTCTAATGCAATATCTTATGTTGGAATAATCATGTACATAAACTAATTTCATAATTATAATGTCATTCATATGATATCTCATGCTTTGGACCTTCAATTCCTTAAGAAAAATAACTAGACATTTTGTCAAACACCTTGGGGTTGTGTAATAAGGGTAAAAGAGTATGCAATCTGGAGATAAAATCATACAGGAAAATCAGTGGTAAAACCTTTAATCAACACCTTGCAACACCCCTAAGACATTCATATCAAAACCCCTCATTAAATTCAATATTAGATCCAAGATTTGAAGCTCAAAACATGCCAAAAACAGACATACTTTCATGAACTAAATTACTATGCAGTAAATTTCTCAATATACAAGACCCACATCTAAAATCAACTTTAAAACATACAATATTAAGTAAAAGAGGATTTAGGCACCATGGGTGAAAGGATTGAATGGCTCAACACCACATAACTTAGCTTTTGTGAAGTTCTTCAAGAAGACTTTAATGGAGATTTGAAGCTTGGGTGAGATCCTTGAAGAAATCCTTGAGATTTTCCTTGCGTTTGGGACTTGAATTTAGCGTTAGAAATGAGTCTAAGTGTTTAGGGAAATATTGGGGAATGTTTTTAGGCAATATGAGGGTGAATTAAGGCTAAGTATAAGTGAAAATACATTTGGAAAAACTTAGGTCCAACACATAGAAAATTCTAGGAAAACTAGGAAATGATAGTGTAGGAAAATGCATCTCTCTGCATCACGGAGTGGTCATGGACCCTCATTGGAGATTGCACCAAGTGAAATTTCGTAATTCGATTCCTTTTCTTTAAATTCGAGGTTAGACACTTGTTCCCCTAATTTGGACCCCCTGAACAAGAATATAAATTTAGATTTTCAAAATTCCAAAAGAATTTTTAGATATATAGAAAACAATATTTTGGGCACTTTCGAGGCACATTTTTGGGAACTTTTTGGGATCATTTTAGTTGTCCTTTAATAGGGATTAAAAATCAGTCTCATTAAGTCATTCTAAACTTGGATAAATTTTTGATTTTACAAAGTTTCTTTGTTACTCTTTCTTGACTTTACAAAGTAGCCAAACGAAACCTTTAGGACTCTTGGAGAACCTTTATTTCTTGAATATTAAGGTAAGTAAGAATACTTATATGTTTAGTATGATTTTTTCCATGAAAAGGAAGAGAAATAAGTTGGTTATGCTTGTGTTAGAGTTTGGACAAGATGTGTTCTAAAAATTGCCACATATTGTTCATGTTTATGATGCGTTCTCTTCTTCGTTGGCTTGATTATGAAGGGAGATTGATATTTTTAAAAACATTTAGGTCAAAATGCTAAGGTAAGGTCACTGTACTATTTAGTTTTACTTACACAATCGACTTTTAGTATGTTATCCTAAATGGGTTATTAGCAAAAATTGTGGGGACTGATTGTGTACTATGGTCTCACATCATCTATTTGTTTTGGGACTGTTTTAGGGCTAGTTTGGTATGTACAAATATCGAGGACAATTTGGTTAAAGATGGAACAAGAGTGAATGGTTGACGTTGAAATATTGGAAAAAGGGCATAATGTTATGCTACTTAATTGTGCATTATGTGGAATTATTATGTGCTACTCCATATGAGCTGTTGTAAGCATATTATGACACTATAATAAGCTGGATATGTCATGTAAAGGGAGGTGTATATTTGACCAATCTGCTTAGAGAAGGAAAAAAGTCTGAAAAATGCCTTTGGGTTGATAGTTATGTGCTTGCTTCCTGAGCATTATTTTTTATGAGATTGGACTAGCAAGACGTGCCTATTAGCTGCTAATGTTATTTATATTACCTACTTTATTGTATATAACTATTTGGAGGAAAAGGAGGATACTTCGATGTAATAACAAGGTGGCACAACGAGGTATGTAAGGCTACTCAATTACCTATTTCTTTGACATGAAATCTAGATTCTTCCTTGGCACATAGAGGCACTTACATACTTTGACATAACTATTAATCACATATCCACTCTTTAACATATTCATATGTTCCCATACACTGCCATTGTCAAATATGCATACATTCTTTGGATACTAAGATACATGAGTTACTTTTTTTTGGTAAATAAAGTCCATGTGTTATTTCATCTCCTACGCATTTCATTAGTTGTGTAACCTACTCTCTCCATTATGGTATTGTATATAATTGTTTACATGTCATATGTTATATCTATTATGCTACAGCTCAAAATATTATCACCACTAATGTTTCCCAAGTTATACTTCCTTTTAGAGGATAAAGCGGTCTTTGTCGAGATACAAAACCTAACCAAGGTTAGGGTTGAACCCGAGGTAATACGCAGACTCAAAAAAAATTCACCAATAAGTAATTCCAGCAATTAACCAACTCAATTCCCCAGGCAGGGGGGGAGTTTACGATGTTAAACAAGAAAATAAACTAAACTAAGTATCACAAGAGAAGATCAATAATGGAAATCAACTAGGATATTATGTTCTCCATGATTCCCCAACTTAGTATCCCCAGATAAACTAATTCAAAATTGTGTATAGCATACAAGATGGTAATTTAAGTTCACAAAACCTTTTCGTCCATGTGACAGGTGAATTTCACTAAGTGACTTGGCCCATCTCCATAGTGCGCAATACTAACCATTACCTACAAGTCCAGTCAACCTCTCCTTGGCCAAGTTTGGTTGATTAGACAAGAACATATCATCGAATCATATTAATCAATCTTTCTTCCTTTTCATTACTACCTAGATTGGGAAAGTAACACTAGGTGTGTTCCAATGTCAGCCACGATTAGAAAACATTCAAAACAAAGAGAATTAATTTATACATGCATATAGCCAATCAAAGAATTGCAAAATATATAGGTCTACTTTGTTAGATCTTCATGGTTCCCACAACCCTAGTTTCAAATTTAGCTACTCATGCTATGGTAATAAAGAAATTATAAATTGAGAAACACATAATTAAACACTTCAATAATTGAATTGAGAATCAAGCAAATCCAGTATTGGTTGTGAATCACAAGATATAAGATTAAATTAATTCACAAGTGTATTCTCCTCCAAGTATTAAGGTCTCCAGTACAAAACCCTAAAAGTACTCCCTAATGGCGTTCTCTACTGTACTGTATTGAAAAATAACTTAAAATTTGTAAGAACCCATGAGATATTTTAAGAATTGATCATGTTATTTTCTTAAAATATCCTTCTTGTAAATTTTAATAGATATTCCAATAATTAAGATTGTGTATTATGTTACGTAACCTGTGATTTGTGAATTAATGTGATAAATTAAGGAATAAAGAGTAGTGGAAAGTTGCATTTTTTTCATTTGTTAACTTAGTGTCACACCTTTTGATTATTTTATGTCAATTATTGAAGATTAGTGGTCTTTAATTATTTATAGTAATTATTGATGTTAGGTCACCTTTTCTTTATTTTAGGTGGTCTTTCCACTTAAATGATAACTCTCATAATTCCCTATAAATAGCAACATCTTGCTGCTCATTTAAAGTATCAAGAACACAAGGAAAATAATAATAATAATAATAAGTTTACATAATATTTGAGAGTTTTATTAAGTTAAGGGAAAGTGGTTTATTGCGTGGAACTTTGACAATTTTATTGTAATTTGCTCTATATTTTTAAATCTTTTATAATAGGACATTTTATAAAAAAAATGAATTTATTTTCGTATATTTTAAGTACTTTATTATAAAAAATATTATGTTGAAAACAACTATGTGATGCCAAAATTATTTTTCACTACTATTGGTATGTTAAATTAAAATAATAATAATTTATTTGACTAGACTGTGGTGTTACGAATTCCACTCAAAAAGGGAAGGCCAAAGTGTTAAGTTGACCGTGACTTGACTAAGGCAAGTGGATTTCTTAACCTTTGTTAAGTATATAGAATCTTGTACTTTCTGTGTGAGGTGTTGAGAATGATTTATAAATTTGTAAGGGCATCTTGCATGTTTTATTTCCATGAACATGATTCTTGTGCATTTACTATGTGATTATTGTATGTTCAAGGAAAAAGAAACATAAAGCCGATGGGAAATGGTTCCGGCTAATGAAAAAGATTGAGAATGAAAAAGGATATTATGATTTGAGGGTCGTGTCATACGCTACGATGGATTCTATGATTCGAGGGTCGTATCGCACGCTGCGACGGATACTATGATTCGAGGGACGTGTCGCGCGCCGCAACAGGTACATGGTCTATGTGTGGCCCCCATGGGTTCTGGCTGAGGCATGTTTATGATCAGCGGATATGTATCTCTAGGACAGATAAGCATCATATTATGTGACATTGCATCGCATTGCATTCTATCTCTTGATCATTTATAAACATGTGAGTGTTTTTGTGAAACTTGTGATAAATGCACATGACCCCTAGTAATTATTGAACTATATGCTATATGCATTGTGAACTGTTATGCTGGAGTGACTATATGCAGGTTGTGGTTGGAGTGTCAGGGGTACCGGTATTCTATATTACTTAATTTTGTGTTTATTAGTCCA
>JAOTQJ010129799.1:0-10225 GCA_025642045.1 Solanum sejunctum | reverse complement strand
CTGCCAAAATTTCTGTAGAATTTCGGACTAGGCTATTAAATAAATTGGCTTAGTATGTGTTTGCGTGCCCCTATCGGGCGCGAGTCACGACCCCCGGGGCGGGGTGTGACAAGACCCATGATGGGCATGAACCATATAAATAAGATTGAACTAAAGGCTTGAGAGTGAAATTATCTTGAGCTTGAAGATCTCATACTTAGAAAAATTTTCACAAAGTTAGCTATAGGGGGGAGGGGTGGCTACAAGGCCCGTGTGATGTCACACGATTTGTGACATGAGCCATACCCTCCACATTTAGAAAACTTCTCAATCTGGAATCCATACAGCCCGTGAACTATCACACAGCCCGTGAAGGTGGTCGTGTTACTGCACTTGGCTCCCAACATTGTGAAGTGTGACAGGGGCCATGTAGGGTCCAAGTGTGATGTTCCTTAGCCCAAAACTCCATGCCAAGGCTACACACTCAAAATTAAGTCCACGTATCACCCCACTAGAGGCCACACGAGCCGTATGACCTCACACGGACAGAGTAGTCTCCCTTGAGGTTACACTTGGTCCAAATTTTTCCTAGAATAAAAATTTCAAGCTCCGATGAAGTCATACCAAGTTTGGGTCCCTTATAATCATTAAACCTAGTAATACCTTACTTGTAATTATATTTCAAGGATTATTAATATAGGTTGGAAGTATCTTGAAAATGAATTCGAGTCATAAGGGACCCCTAGTACTTAGTTGAGTTCAAAACATTCCTACCGGTTAAGTTTTTCACTTTTGATTATGCAAGGGCCAAGCTTAAATGACTATAACTCTATATACGGGGGAACAGGAGAACTCACTAGATGTGTTTACTAGTATGATTAAAGTGTTTATTCATGATGTCTATGCATTGTTAGACCCAGGTTCCACATTGTCATTTGTGACTCCTTATGTATCCATGAAGTTTGAGATCACTCCAGAATGTTTTTTTGAGCCTTTCAATGTTTCCACTCCTATTGGAGAATCAATTCTGGCCCAAAGAGTCTATACGGATTATCCAGTGTTAGTTTACTATGAAAATATCTTAGATGATCTGTTTAAGTTAGACATGGTAGATTTTGACATCATCCTAGGAGTGGACTAGCTTTATGCTTGTTATACCTCCACAGACTGCAGAACTAGGGTGGTCAAGTTTCAGTTTCCTAATGAGCTAGCCTGGAGGGGTAGCTTAATTTTTCCTAAGGGTCAATTTGTCTCATATCTCAAAGCCAGAAAGTTCATTTCCAGAGAGTGTATATACCATCTAGTTAGAGTCAAAGATTTCAGTGTCGAGACACTCTTTCTTCAGTCTATTCTAATAGTGAATGAATTCCGAAAATTCTTTCTAGATGATCTACCTGGAGTTCCTCCTGACAAGGATATAGAATTTACGATAAATATCCTCCCAGATACATAACCCATATTTATTCCTCTGTACTGTGGCGCTCCTTGAGAGTTAAAAGAGTTAAAAATGCAGTTGAAAGACCTCCTAGATAAGGATTTCATTAGATCGAGCCTGTCAGCTTTGGGTGCTCCAGTTCTTCTCTTGCGTAAAAAGGATAGTTCTCTTAGAATGTTCATAGATCACCACCAGTTAAATGAGGTCACTATAGAAAATAAGTATCCTCTTCCTAGAATTAATGACCTATTTGATCAACCCTTGTGTGCTACTTGTTTCTCCAAAATAGACCTCAGATCTGGGTACCATCAACTCAAAGTTAGAGAAAGTGACATCCATAAGGAAGCCTTTAGAACTCGCTATGGTCATTATGAGTTCTTTATCATTCCATTTAGATTGACTAATACCCTAGCAACTTTTATGGATTTTATGAATAGGGTGTTGAGGCTATAACTACATGTGTTTGTGATTGTGTTCATAGATGACATCATGATATACTCTCATAATAAGGAGGAGCATGGCAACGATCTTAGAATTATCCTTCAAACCCTTAAGGACCACTAGTTGTATGCCACATTTTCCAAATGTGAGTTATGGTTAGCATCTGTGGCGTTTTTGGGTCATATTGATTTTGGTGAGGGCATTCAAGTTGATTCTAAAAAGATTGAGGTTGTAACGAGCTGGCCAAGGCCCACAACTCTAATAGAGGTAAGGAGTTTCTTAGGTTGGTAGGTTACTACAGGCATTTTGTCGAGGGGTTTTCATCTATTTCAGCTCCTTTGACTAAGATAACCTAGAACAAGGTTAAGTTCATATAGTCTGAAGCTTGGGAAAAGAGTTTCCAATAGTTGAAAACTACACTGACTACAACTCTGGTCTTATCCCTACCTGAGAGAGCTGATGACTTCGTGGTATATTATGATACTTCCAGAGTTGGTTTGGGATGATTATTGATACAAAGAGGCAAGGTGATAGCATATGCCTCTAGATAACTTAAGATTCTTGGTGAGAGAAAATACCTAACTTATGATATAGAGCTTGTTGCGGTGGTGTTAGCTCTCAAAATTTGGAGACACTATCTTTATAGTAGGTCTGTCGATGTATTTACTGACCATAACAGCTTGTAATATGTACTTAGTCAGAAGGAGTTGAACATGAGGTAGAGAAGATGGTTGGAGCTATTGAAAGACTATGATATTAGCATCCTTTATCACCCAGGTAAAGCTAATGTAGTTGCTTAGCATGTTGACCATAGGGAGCACTACACACATTGAGGATGGAAAGAGAGAACTAGCTAAGGAGGTGTACAGACTGGCACGCTTGTGAGTATAAATTGAAGATTCTGATGAAGATAGTGCAATTATCAGGAATAGGGAAAAGTCATCCTTAGTGGTAGAGCTAAAACAAAAGTAAGACCAGCATCCTATCCTCCGTCAGTTGAAAGAGGATGTCCAAAAATAGAAGGTAGTAGTGTTTAAGAAAGGGGTAGATGGAGTCCTAAGATACCAAGGCAGACTATGTGTACCAAGTGTTGATTGCCTTAGAGACAAGATTCTAGTTGAGGCTCATAATGCCATATACTTTATTTACCCAGGTACAACAAAATATATCAAGATTTATGAGAGGTTTATTGGTGGGGGGGGGTATGAAGAAGGACATTGCAGTGTTAGTGTCTAAATGCCCGAATTGCTTGCAAGTTAAGATGGAGCACCAAAGGCCTTGTGGTGTGGACCAAATTATTGAAAATTCTAGAGTGGAAGTGGGAGATGATTAACATGGACTTCATAATAGGCTTACGTCAATAGCGTATATAAGATGATTTGATATGGGTAATAGTAGACAAAATTACCAAGTTAGCTCACTTTCTACCTATCAGGACGACAGATGTAGCTGAGTACAATGCTAGAATTTACATTAAGGAGATTGTTAGATTGCATAGGGTTCCCATATCCATTAATTCAAATAACATAGCCCAATTCAATTCACAACTCAATTTCAAAGTCCTTTCAAAAAAGGCTTCGTACGAAGATGAATCTTAGTATACATCCTTCTACCTCCAGACAGATGAGCAAGCAAAGCAAACCATACAGACTCTTGAAGATTTATTGAGGGCATGTGTTATAGACTTTAAAGGTAACTGGGATGATCACTTACCCTTGATTGAATTTTCCTATAACAATAGTTTCTAAGTTAGTATACAAATAGTACCATATGAGGCCTTTATGGGAGGAGGTATAGGTCACCTATTGGGTGGTTGAAACTTGGTGAGACAGGATTGATAGGACCACATTTAGTCCATCTTGCTATGGAGAAGGTGTTATTCAATAGAGAGTAAAGATAGCCCAAAGCTGACAAAAGTCTTATACCGATGTTAGAAGGAGAGATTTTGAATTTGAGGTAGGTGATTGGGTGTACCTAAAGGTTTCACCAATGAAATAAGTTATGAGATTTGGTTAAAAAGGGAAGCTCAGTCCTCGATATATTGGCATGTACTAGGTTCCTAGGAGGATTGGTAATATGGCATAGGAATTGGAATTGCCACTAGAGTTAGTTGTTATTCATACAGTATTTCATATTTGTATGCTTAAGAAGTGTTTGAGAGAGGACTATTTGTGCCTATAGAGAGTATTAGAGTCAAAACAGTATGTCATATGAAGAGATCCCAATTCAGATACTAGATTGTTAAGTTCACAAATTGAGGGACCAAGGAAATTGCTTTTGTTAAAGTAATGTGGAGGAACTACTTTGTTGAGGAAGCCACTTGGGAATTTGAGGCAGATATGACAGCTAGATATCCTCACCTATTCGTGCCTTCTAATGACGATCCTGAAGGTAATATTCCCTATTTTTATCATTGAGTTAAGATACACCCTTAAATATGAGAAATAAGATATCTGGATAGCTTCCTGTTTATAAATCAGTTCATGAGTAGGAAAGATGCATTTTCCCTAGTTTCACCTTCATTCAAGGATGAATGATCCCAAGAGCAACATATTAATGCCTCACGATTCTACTATTTAGATATAGGAACTCATCGTTGCAAATACAAAAGATTAAACCTAGTAATACCTTTCTTGTACTTATATTTTAAGGATCATTAATATAGGCGGGAAGCGTGTTGGAAGTGAATTCGAGTCATGAGGGTCTCCCAGTGCTTAGTTGAGTTCAAAACCTTCCTATTAGTTAAGTTTTTCACTTTGAATTATGCAAAGGTCAACTTTAAATGAGCATAACTCTTAGCGCACAATGAATTAGGTGGTATATGAACTACCAAATGAAAGATCTTTGAATTAGATTTCCAACCTAATTGATTTTATCTCATTTGGAGTTCAGAGTCAGAGTTATGATTGTTTATAACAGACTTCCAGTGGTAAGTTGTTTCTATGACCCTGACATACAAGTCGTGGATTGAAATGCAACCCATACTGTCAACTCGTAGAAAAATTTTTGCAAGTCAATTTGCGAGTCCCAGAACATACGGACCCTTATACAGGTTGTACAAACTTCTAAGGGCCGTAGAATTGGCTCATAAATCGATCTAGTGACCTCAAAAATTGTCCAGAAACTTACAAATAGGTTCTTGCAGGCCATAGATGGAATGGTAGCGACCCAATCAACATTTTTAAAGAGGGATATTTTCAGCTTTTCTTACTCTTTAAGCCTAAACTTTACAGTTTTCACCTAATTAAACCCCTAAAACTTGATTCATCAAATCATCAACCCTCAAACACTCCCCAAATTCAGAACGTAGTTTTAAAAGGACAAAAGTTAGGGCTTTCAAACACCTTCTTCATATTCTTCAAGAAACTAAGAGGGTGTTTGGATGAGTTTAAAAGCTGGTCAAACTTGTTTTTAAGTTCTCTTTAGCTTTTAGAAGTGTTTGGTAAATTCTAAAATAATTTAAAATAATTTAAAAATAGCCAAAAATAAGTCAAAAGTTAAAAGTTGATCCCCCTCTACTTTTGTTTTAGCTTAAAAGCCATTTATGTTTGACCGATAAATTTATCGTTTTATCCCTAATGTTTGCTTATAATTCTTATGTTATTTTGCTCATACTTTTTTTTTCTATTTTTTCCTTTCATTTTTTTAAAAATTTTGCTCTTTCGTTTTTTTTCTCTTTTCTTTCTTCCTTCCATTTTTTCCTTTGTCCTGTTTTTTCTTTTCTTCCATTTTTTCTTCTTTTTCTTGCTCTTTCTTTCTTTCTTCTAAATTATTTTCCCCTTATTTTATTGTTTTTAGAAATTATTTTGTGGTAAAGAAAAAATATAGCCATTACTTATTACAATTATAATTTTTAAAAAACTCAAATATTTCATGTACTTATTAAAATTATATTTTTAAAAATTAGAAATAACTTAGACATATATATTAACTTATATAATCAATTTATATTGAAGATGAGTTAAACTAAATTAATTTTAATTTAATCAAATTCATAAATAAAAATTTAGAGTAATAATTAACATTTTATAATGTGTAATAGTTTAAGAGTGTTTCAGACATTTTGATTACAAAAGTGCTTAACAGCACTTTGGTACCAAACATATAATTAACTTATTTAAAGTTTAAGCACCTTTATCCAAACACGTAACTGTTTATTTTTAAAATAAGTTTCAAATAAGTTTCAGCACTTTAAAAAGTACTTTTGAAGAACTTTTTAAAAGCCATTTTTTTCAGCTAATCAAAACAGACTCTAAGTCCCATAGGTATTTAAGGCCTACAAAAATCTTTATCACTATTTCACCATCATGTAACTACCAATTTTCTCCACGTATCAAGTTATTAGTTGGAAAATAAATTTCTTTATTTTGAAAAATTATTCTTGTTTATGCTATACTTGAAGAAAAGCATGAAATTTGCTGAATTTTCCTACTATATTGAGATCTTAGGTTGAGATACTAATTTTCATCGATAAACTAGTTAAAACCTAAAGTTACTACGAAAATCTATGAATTTCTAATTCTTGCTTCAAATATAAGAAAAGCACTAATATAAATATTTTATGAATAGCAAATAATGAAACCTATGATTTTAGATAGTTTTGAGAAAAGTTATGAGAATGCTAAGTTGGGCTAAGACCCAAAAAGAATAAAAGTAATACCTAGAGTAGATTATATTCTTTTAAGAATGAGCATATGATTTATAATTTTGAGAGTAGCATTGAGCACCGATATAGGTAATAGTATAATAACTTGAACTTATAAACTACATAGCGAAAGTAGGATAGGATTGTACTAAGAGTACAACTCCTCATTGCAACTGAGATAGCCCAGTTTTGGGATGAATCATCTACCCTAGTTTTCATCCCTTATCCTGTCAAAGCATTGGATGGCTCTGGTAGTGTGGGCTAGATGTTGTATCATCGAAAAGCTCATAGTGATGGTTGTCAGTTAGACTAACTCCCCAACCTAAAGTAAACTAAATTTTGGATACAAAGTTTTGGTATATGTTTTACTTTCAGCATACACTTTATGTCTTATCATTGTTATCCTATTTTGAGACATCTTTTGGTTATTTTGAGTATAGTACCTTATCATGTGTCCCCCATTTTGTCTATTTTACATGCTCCTACATTCTACATACTGACATCCTTTTAATCTGCATCATTTTATGATGCAGACACAGGTGACTGAGTCCTTCAGCAGACGCTTTGTTAAGGACCAACATATCATTCAGCCATTGGTGAGGCCTCTTACCAGCTAGAGGCTTTGGAGCCTTTATTTATGTTTCAATATTTATTTTTAGTTGTAGTTATTGTGGGCTTGTGATGGTGGTTATTTCAGATTATTTTAGTTAGAGGTTCCATAAATCGGATGATAGGAGTCAATTCTTGCTTTCAGTTATTTGGGATATTTCCATTATTCAGTTGTTTCAAAATTTTCCAATATCTTTAGCTTATTATATCTAAGGCTGTTATATATTATCTATGTCTTTCGCTGAAAAAAGTAGCTAGTCCAAGTGGTTCATTTGGGACCAAAAATGGTTCTGGGTACCATCCATGCCTAAGGTGTAAACTCAAGGAGTGACACAAGATAACCCTAAAACAATGAGGTTTTAGTTAGAAAAAGCATGGAAAAGGATGGAATTGTCCTTCATTAACTTTTAGACTGAATCACGAAACTCAATTTACTGGTCATGGTCTAGTCTATGGGCCATGAAATGCCCCTTCATACATGTTTTTTTATGGGGAATAGACCTACTCCAAAGATTCCCCACCCTTTTGGATGGTCAGGGGTTGAGTCGCACACCCTGAAGCCTTATTATATAACCAAAAAATAAAAATGTACAAGGACGAGGGCATAAACCATACCTTCGGACCCTTCATAAATTGGGGTTACTATTTCTAGGTTTCTAATCTTGGGGCTATAATCACCTTTTATAGGCCATAGATCTATATATAGGCTCTTCCTATCAGTTTCTGGTTCGAGACTCAAAAGCTAAGTTTCCTGAATCCAAAACCATGAGTCATTTTCTATGGGTCATAGATATAAATATGGGTCACGAACCCTTCTTTGTAGTTCATTCTGACACTTAAATGTTTTTTTAGGGCTTTTAGAACTGGGATTCTAGAAACCTATTTTTATAGCTCGTGGAAACAATTCACTCCCCGAGAGGGTACCCTCGGCATGACCGACACTCAGAGACTACTGTTTGTCCCCAAGCAAATCACTCGACTTAATCACATCCATTTACTCATAATCTAGTAGTGAAAAGACATCAATAACTAATAGTACTTAATGGAAAGAATATGAAAAAAATGATAATCAAATGTCAAAGGCCAAACAATCTATACATCATTTAAGTAAGACTACTGTGAAAAAAACTAGCCAAAATAACATTTAACCATAACTCAATGGTCTAGTCTATGTAGCCTCTAAATCATCTGACCAAATAGTGTCAGTGAAAAGTTCATGGTCACCTTAAAATGAAATAAAAAGGCTAAACTCAAAGCTAGAATATAAAACATGATATCCTCCGAAAGTAAGGGAGGGATTATCAATCAACTGAATGTGGTAGCTACTCAACGGAGTGCTTGTTGATGACCACTAATACCTGTCTCTCCATCATGAAAAGATACAGGCCCAGATAGACATTAATACATAGAATATACTGGTATGTAAAATGGTGAAATGAAACATGTAAAGGTAGAATAACATCAACTCAAATAACTCAACTCAAGAGGTAGGAAACTCAATCAACAAGTCAAGAGTCTAAAGTAAGAATACATTTTAGACAATGATGATTCATACACTATTTAATAAATCCACTTAGAGTACTATCAAGACCTATATGGGAGTTTCTCTAACCAACAGCCATCACATATGAGCCGGTGATGATACAACAAACCAATGTCATTGCCACATCTATCTAATACATTGCCAAAGTATATGACATCATGTCAATGGATCCATAATAGTAACATCAAAACCTCTTTTGGGACAATAGGAAACATTTGATTTTATGATTCAATCCTTTCCTAAGCTGACCATGTAGTTATTGAGTTCGAGTTGGACTTACCCTTACTTAATTCGATGCTCCATACTCCTCCCAAGACTCAACATGTTCATAAGACATTAACTCTATGGTTAACTCATTTAACTAATCTCATTCAATGTTTGTCAACTCAATTTATCACTTCGACTATCAACTCTTTGGTTAGAAACATCCTTCTAAGATTTAGCCTTGACACATAAAGACGCTCTGTCATCCATCAATCCAACTTATAGTATTCAGGAATGCAAAAGTAGAGTTAAGGCATTTAGGAATTCTATAGACTCTATAGGCTCAAATCATACTCATGCATAGCTATTTAAGTGTAATATGTAAAATAAAAATAATAGATCCTAAGGTTTATGTAGAAAAGTATAATCATCAATTTCAAGTATTGAATTCATAAAAATGGTAGTTATGCAAGATTATATTGGAATACATTAGGATTTAAGAAAAACCATTAAGAAATATTCATGGAAGACTCAGTTAGTTCACAACTCTGTTAATTCGGGTTGTGGGGCACACAAAAGAACATATTCCTTGTTCTAGTTAGCTTTACATATCTGGATTTAGGAAGAATAATTAATTCTCTAATGATCCTCAAGTTTTGACTCGAAAACCCTTTCTTTTCTCCTTTAGTCAATGCTCTGTAAGTTACTAACTGTGTAATAAGGGTTAATGTGAGGTCTCGTGTTTCTTGTCTTCCATAATATATATAGTGTGGCATGTTATATAAGGTGCATATGATTTTGTATAGTACCTGATGATAACAAGGATTGTAAATAAATGGTCATATCAAGGATTTAAAAGTTTCAAGTCAATAAAATCCCCTAAGCACCTATTCAAGGTTAAAGAAATGTGTCACGCCCTGGACCTAGAGCCTAGATATGACATAGTGTATGGGAACCTAAGAGTCCCCAAACAAGCCTTAAGATACCAAAACTCACATGATTGGTTTGGAAGCAAAATCAACAATCAACACATAGTTCTAAGGGACGGAAAAGTAGGACTCACACTATGGGGGCAATTCGGGACTTAAGATCTTTCCATCAACATGAGAGCAAGTCACATATCAGTACTTAAAGATAACTAAATACATAACATAGACTTAACTATAACACATAACATATAGCGTGAAGAGGTTTACAAGGTGTCCAACAATGCCTCTACGTAGATCGGTCAGGTCCAAGACATACCCTGGGCTCACCCTCAAATACATAAGGAAAAGTAAGTAAAATAGGTAGATAAATGGTGGTTCGTCCTTGAAAGACAAGACTCACCACTACAAGTAAATTTGAAATCCGAGCTAAACGTCAAATG
>JAOTQJ010129788.1:0-10225 GCA_025642045.1 Solanum sejunctum | reverse complement strand
ATCATCATCATCATCATCATCATCATTATCATCATTATCATTATCATCATTATCATCATTATCATCATTTTCATGATTATCATCATTATCAAAGTAATATTAATCCAACACATCTCATAAAAATGAATATCATCAAGAAACATATTACTATTAAAAATAGCATAAAAGAAAAATATGATATGCCTCAACAATTGAATTTCCTTAATAAATGGGCTATTTTAAAAATTCAGTCCAAGATTATATACCAAATGGATATGTATGAAAAAATGGCTTTCAAACAGGTTGTGAAAACAACTGAAGAAACTATTACTGTTGATTCTAATCATGGTACTTTTAGCTTATTATCTGAAAGTGATTTTGCTCCTTATAGAGAATCTTATAGATTCATGCATATTGGTTTAGTTCAAGTTGCTTTTAAACCCCTCACATTAAGAGTATTACATGAGAGCTTTATAGCAACTCTAAGGGATGGTAGAAATTAGAATGACAAAAATCCCTAATAGGAACGGTACGAACTAGCTTGACTTAGGACCCCTATTTATTTAAATGCTTATCCTAATTTATAAATTTCTTTGAATGATGAAAATTCTTTAAATACTCTAAAATTGAGAATAAAATTGCAAGGCTATGATTATTTGCCTAGTACTGAAGTTATATGTATTTATTATCGAATTTATTATAAATCGTTATATACCTTAAATCCTATGTGTAAAATTATAAATTTTAAAAATGAAACAATTTTGATAGAAACAAACTTTAGCAAATCTAAAGTCATAACTAGAAGACACATAAAATGGGATGAAATTATTTTTTCAAAGAAATGGGTAATAGAAGAAGCTGCCCCACCTAAGAATAATATAAATTCTAAAATTTCTGATATTGAGCAAACACCTGATGGTACAGTAAAGATTAAATTTACTGATCAAAATTTACTTATGAGTTATGCTGATAATATAGGCTTTCCTTCAAGAATGCTTAGATCTAATTCATCTTATATATCTCCAGTAAATTATATTATTGATATGTTTTCAAGAGCTTCCACTTCTCAAATAAGAGAAGAAAAAGACTTTTATAAAGTTGATAATATTAAAATTGGGGATAATGTTGTCACTCCTAATATGAAGGAACCTACTGAATCTGATATGAACTTCTCAATAGGTACTTTTATGGCAGAACAAAAGCTAATTAATTTTAAGCCAGGATCATTGGTTAGGAAATGAATTTCAGATGAATTCTTTTTATCCAGATGAAAACTATTTAGAAAATAATTTTTTAAGAATTTTAATATAACTTATAAGAATTCACTTCAAGAAGAATTTTATATGATCTTATTAAAGCTAATAAGGCTATTTATTTATGACGAAATATGTTTATAAATATATCTCTATTTTAGAGCAAGATTATAAATTATTAGATAGTAAACTCTTACTGCTAGTTTACCTCCACAATAAAGTTTTCAAATTGAAAAGGATAATAATAAAGTCCATTTCAAAGCTTTTTGTGACCTTACTGAGAAAAAAATATTGCTATAATAACAATAAAACAAATTAAGATGTGAATGCATCAAAATAATTATATAAATGTTTATTTAAGTGTTTTAGTAGAACATATCCTCTCTCTCCATAATAAAATTGACAATCTTATTTCAAAACATGATCTAAAGGAGACATTTGTTCATAATAAAGAAGTTGCGACTCCTACTATTCAACCGCCTCCCAATGCACAAGATTTTAAACTTTCAAAGTACAAACATATTGAAGTACTTCTATGACAAAAGTTTGCCAGTCTAGATCTTAATAAAGACAAAGAGGTTAAACCTTTACAACTATATATATCTAGTAGACAAAATAATAGTCCTGATGAGATTAATAAAATCTTAGAAAAATATGTTTCAAAAACTATGTAAAGGATGTACTATTATCCTAGACCTACTCCTCAAGATGTATTATTAGAGGAGAAAAAATTTGTATTACATAAAAGTTTTACTGGAAATCATATTTATGAATGGAATATCGATGGTTATTGTAATCGCCAAATTTATACATTGGCACATAGAATTCTTATGTACAGTACTATTTGTAAGGCAAACAATAACAAGAAAAAAGTTATTGTAGATATGATTGTGGCTGATTTTACTAGACAATCAAAAGGATGGTAGGATAATTATCTCACAGATAGCCAAAAAGCGACTATATATACTGCAGTAAAAGATAAAGGGACAAGAGCCCCTGTTACAAATATAGTTTATAGTTTGATCATGACTATCATAGAATATTTCTCAGGCAAATGGTCAGATAATACTGAGACCATTAGGACAATGCTCCAAAACCTCAGATGTAAGACCCTAACCTCATTTAGGTGGTACAAAGATGTGTTCCTTTTCAGAGTTATGGAATTACTAGAATGTAATGACTGTCATTAGAAGTCTAAGTTTATAGATGGACTACCTAACTTATTTGCTGAGAGGGTACAGAAGGCCTTCAGAGGAGATAAAGGAAACATCTATTATGATACATATAATATGAATCTCATAAGTATTTGCACCCAGGAAGGTTTATCCTTGTGTAATAAGATCAAATTGAATCAACAAAGTAAGAGGCATAGGCTAATAGAATGACAACAATTGGGAGAATTCTGTGGGTAATTCGCTTTTGATATGCCTAGTTGAACCAAAAAATCTCATAAAAAGAACAAAGATTATAAGGAGTGATCTTATAAACCCCATAGGAAGTGGAAAATCTTAGATTAGAGAGATAAGAGAAGAAAAAGGTCATAAGGAAAAGAAGGAATTCTTTAAGAATTCAAATGAATGTTATAAGTGTGGATGGATGGATAATTATGACAAGAATTAGAAAGTCAAGGATAAAATTAAGAGTCTTGACTTAGAAGATAATGTAAAGGATTCATTATGTAAAATTTTCTTAAACTCATCTGCAGAGGGTAATAGCCCTGAATCAAGTGATCAAGAAGACGTATCCTATACTATGAGGATCTAAAAGCTCTCCATGAGGAAAATTATCTATCCTCATCTGAAGAAGAATGTATTCTATGTAAAATTGGAGAATCTTCTTGTGATAACAAGGAAGATGATGAATTTTATCAATTATATTATTAATTTGCAATCGATTTTATAGTTGGGCTACCTAACACTAGAAACGGTTTTGATTCCATTTAGGTTGTCGTTGATATGATAACAAAATTGGCTCACTTTCTATCGTTTAAAATTATATATAGGCTGAAGATTATGCTAAATTTTTCATTCATGAGTTGGTGAGATTACATGGGTTGCCCTTGTCTATCATATCGTATCATGGTTCTCTATTTACTTCACATTTTTGGAGGTCCTTTCAAAGGGGTCTTGGCACAAAGGTTAAACTTAGTATGGCCTTCCATCATTAAACAGATGGCCAAGTCGAAAGAACTATCCAAACTCTTGAGAACATGCTTAGGGCTTGTGTATTGGAGTTTAGGAGTAGTCAGGATGATCATCTCCCGTTGATTGAGATCGCTTATAACGATTGCTATCATTCTAGCATTAGTATGGCTCCTTTTGAGGCCCACTATGGTAGAGGTTGTAGATCACTGGTTGGGTGATTTGTGGTTAGGGAGATGGCTTTACTAGGACCACATTTGGCGATAGAGGCTCTTGAAAAGGTTAGGATGATTAGAGAAACGTTGAAGACGACCTCAAAAGATAAGTATCCAAAACTATATAAGTCTTAACAAGAGCATGAAAGTAAGGTGGATATTGTCCCTAGAGTGGAGGACTCACCAATAGTAGTCTTTAAAAGATCCATCTAGCCATGTGGAGGAGGAGAGTGAATAGGAGCTTCGGTCCCTAGATGGTTAAATCATGTAGTCAAAGAAGTATGCTTTTGTACTTAAAATGTACTAAGTATGTGGGGTGAAATGCAACAATGACATCACTTATAATTAACAAGAGCATAAGTATAATCAATAAATATAATCCCATTATGACATGTATGATCAATGCTTGAGCTAAAACATACATGTAGATAGTTAAACTTGCATAATATAATATAAATATGTAGGAGGAGGCCCTAACTGACATATAAGACCAAGCAAGGCACTATTTGGAATCCCAATATTTATTCCTCATCAAAAAAGGAGTTGTCTACTTGCCAAGGTAAACCAAACTTGACCCCACATAGTGGGTAACTTGTCCTAATTGGATCTAGTAGTAAATCCCATTTAGGAAAATAATATAAAAATATGGAGGCACATAGTTAAGAGACCAAGACTTTATATAAGGACCCCTTGGGTCAAGCCCCTAACTTAAGCCTCTTTCGATGCTAAGTCTAATCCCACGAAATACTTAACATAATTATAAATTTAATCATAACTTGTAAAAATATGATAACATTGAAAGAGTAGCTCATTCATATACTTGACCCCTATATGTGGGCATATACCTTATACTAGAGGGTAAAAATATTTCATAAACATGACCCCATCTAGTAGACAACATATTACACATTAGGGTAGGACTTGTAATATGCTTGACCCCTTCTAGTGAGTTTTAGTTTGCACATGAGGGTAAAATCGTTATCATGCTTGACCCCTTCATGTAGACATTACTTACTCACAAGAGGGTCGAATATAGTATAAGGGGTCAACATCTTACTTATAAATCATAGTAAATTTTCATGAGTTCACTGCATGCTTAGGAGCCCATAATTAATCATATCATGTTTCTCTTGCAAAAAATGCAATAGTCTTTCATTAAAATAAGAATCCTTGTCATGTAAATTTAGTCAAACATGATGGGTATATGTACATGTGATTAAAATCATGCAATTCAAGAGTATAAGATAAGAGAGGTGTAAAATTAATTCATTTAGAAATCATTCGTTTCGAACCACCAACATTATAGTAGAAACCCCAATTTAGATATTATGAAATTCATCTTAAAAGTTCATAATCTTTCATAGTTTGCATAGTTCGCATCATGCATATCCTCAATATATATAAATTAACTCATGAAATAAGCCTTCAATAGATATTCATGCTTAATCAATCAATATTTGAAGAATCCAAACTCAAATCATATTTTATAATGTATAATAAAGTTTACAAATAAAGTATTCAACCTTAAAAATCATGAAAATTGCTAAATGAGAAGGATTGGCTTCATGGGTGAAAGAATCCCCATGAATGAAGCCCACATATCTTAAGTTTGGAGTTTTCTTGAAGAAAGACTTGAGAAGGACTTAAGGCTTGAATTGAGCTTTTGAAATCCAAAGCAAGTTCTTGAGACTTGAATTTTAATGAGATAATTGATGATGTTTTGGAGAGAATTTGAGAGCTTTAGGCCTGAAAAATGGCTAAGGAATAAGGGTTTCCTTATATAGGCATTAGGTTATTACCCAATTGCACTAAGTGAAGGAAATTAAGAAACTTGTTGAACTAGTCCGCGATAAGTCCTTGAAGCGGACTTACAGTGGAATAGTATATTTTTGCATGAAGTTCAATTTTCCCCCATTTAGGCCTAGGAATGGGTTTAGGCCCTTTTTGCAGTAGTGCGCGACAAGTCCGCATCTACTCACATACGATTTATGTTTTTGCCCCCGTAGTGAAAAATTATTTTTCATTATGGGCCATCTAAAAATCAAAGACTACCTCTTTCCAACATAATTTTTCCCCTGAAAATATATATGAAGTTGGATTTGCGAATTCGTACACGAATTTTAGAGATATCCAAGAAATACACTATAGGGCACTTTTCCAAGGCACGTGAGAGGTGTTACATAATCATCATTATAAAGATGGTTTCTAAGTCTTGTCTATACCTCAATTAAAGACCTATTTTCATTTCATAATCGTAGCTATGTGAGAGAACACATATATCAATTATTTTTGACTTAGATTTCATCATAAGAGCTTGTTATAGGATCCATTAATTTTGAACTAAATTTAGTAAACCCATCAAGTATCTCTAAACCCTAACTTCCACAATATAAGTATTCAAGACATAACATCTTTCCCATGAAATTAAACATTATTTCATAATAATATAGGCTAACTAACGTCAATAGAATCATAATATAAGTATTAGAAATCATAATATAAAAATTCATAAAGAATTGCATAATTGAAATTAAGGAATTGAGTGAAAAATACATTGGGACTCTAAGGGGAAAAAGAGACCATGGATGAACCCCACATACTTTGATTGAAAATTTATGGAAAAACCTTGATTCCAAAAGAGGAATTTCACACCTAGGTTTGGTCTTATCTTGAACTTGAGGAAGAAGGAACTTGAGAGTGGTTGAGAGGTCTTATACATAGTTAATTTTGAGAATGAATTGAAGTAAGGAGGATTTGGGTAGTAATAGGGTGAAAAGAAGTCATTTATGAGCAAAAAAGACATAGTATAGGGCTTAGGATGTGAGAGAATGATGAAAAGACCCTTCATAGAATCACCTAGAATAAACTATGAATGCCTGTTTATACGTCATAGATGAAAGTTGACCTATCATATCATTCGTGATCCAAGATCAAAAACCTATTGACTTAATCTCAAAAACTATGAACGATTTGTATGATCTATAGACCAAACACTGGGCTGTAAATCCCCTATAAAACCTTCCCATACTTAGAAAACTTCCATTAATTTTATTGCCCGTCTATGACCCCAATCTACAATCTGTGACATATAATATGACCTGCAAAAGGGTCTCATCCTATCAAATTACACCACCTATTTCTTTGAACCTCATCCATGATATAACCTATGACTTGTAAAAGCATAGACGACTTATAAACACCTTCTATGCTTCAACATCCTAACTTCAAAATTTTGCAAGTCAAATTCTCGATCCACTGGGCTTTTATACGATCCATGAAAGAAATCATGACTCGCATTTATAGCTCATGGTTTCATTCTGGTAACTAAATTTATAGACTTTATGCGTTGGTTTTAGATTCAAACTTCTAGGACATTACAATATTTCCCCCTCAATAACATTCATCCCTGAATATGAATCAATCTAGCATGATAATAATTAAATGAACATATAATAACCTGTCAAAAATGCAACAATGCAAGCCAAATATCATTTTCATGAAAATTTTTAAATCTTCAACAATGAACATCATTTAAATGCATTAGTAACATATTTCCAAAATTGTACATGAATCTTTAATCAAAACCTACTGTACGAATAAGCATGCACAATAAGTAACAAGTCAAGACTAAAATAAATGATGCATAATGATGAACATGAAAACAACCACAATTATCAATAGCTCAACACAACCACTTGCATGCAAACATTGCTATAGTACTAAAACCATAAAACCATCTAGCACCAACCATTACCATATTCAAAGAAACACATACATACCAAGCAAGGAATTTTAAGCTCTTTCCCTTCCCCTTCTAGCGACAATCGGGCAATCCCTCCTCTTGTGCCCAACCTCACCACACTCAAAACAACCTTGTTGTCCTACCAAGCACTCTTCTAAATGCGTCATACCACACTTATCACAAGTAATATAGCAATTTTCATTCCCTCTTACCCCTAGCCTTCGAAGCCTTAGTAAATGGCGATTCACCCTTATCAAAACGAGCCCTCTTAGACTCTATTACATTCTTTCTCATCTTAATATTTTTTAATTTTCTCTATATAAGTCATAAGTCTTGAAATATACACTTCCTTTACAAGAATAGCAGTCCAGCACTCTTGGACAAGCAAGTTGGATAATACCCATATAAATTTGCACATTTTAGCATGGGAATCAACACCTATTGATGGAACATATTTGGAGAGTTATGTGAACTTAGGGGAATAGTACCTCACACTAATATTCCCTTGCTTAAGGTTGATAAATATTATATCTTGGGCTCCCTCAACTCCAATGGAAAGAAGTTATCTAGTAATGCATCCTTGAACTATCCCTAAGAGATAAGACCCCAAGCCTCATTCCTCTCACTTTGATTTTGGGCTAAAATCTACGGATCCTAAGACATGAGTAATGATCTAGACTATGATTTGGAGACCCTATCTACAGAATCCACTTACTCAAATGCTAGGGTGGCCTACATGACCTGGTTTACGGCTCGTGGACCTAATTTTGCAAAAATCAAGCTAGTTTCTTATTCTTAGTATCATATCTACTTATCCCATCTATTATTGATAGTCAACAAGATATAGTGTCCATCCATAAATTGAGTTCACAAAGTATAAAAATATTTCTAAGTGTGAGAAGGAACCAATATACCTATTTATGGAGTGTAAAACATTCTACAGGCCATAGAAGTCTCTTCGTGGTCATTTTCTCATTCTTTTTCTAGGATTTTCAAGGCTATTTAAGATAGGATTTTAGGGAATATTACAACTTTTTTGAAGTTTGGGTCAAGTGTCTCAAAGAATTTCTCTCTATCTATAAAGAGTTAGAAGGCAACAACCTATAAACTTGAAGGGTTTATGAATCTACTTCTTGATCACTAAATGATTTTTCCATACAACCTCAATAATAGAGATATATTCATATTCTATTGTCTAAACAAGTAGATTGTGAAAAGGATCAAAGGTCAATGAAAAATATATATAATCAGCCACCCTCGCTTCTTTATTTTGACATTTCAACTTTTGAAAATAGAGTGTCACAACCCAAACCTAGGGCCTAGACGTGAAATGGCGAATGGAAAATCAAAGGGACCCCAAAAAAATCTCTTAGCATATCAATCACACATCCTTGGTCGCGAAAGAAAAATAACAATAAGAGATATAATGAAAGGGGAAGCGGGACTAAGGGAAGCCTTTGATAATCATAAAAGCATAAAGGATTGAAGCTTATAGCATAAATATATCATATATCTAACAATACCTCTAACATGGATTGGAGCTGGGACCAAGATACTTTTTGGGCTCGCTCTCATAGCAATAAACATTCAACATAAAGAAATATCAACTAGTAAGAGTAACGTAGATAGTGTCCTCGGACTTGAGGACTCACCAAACTTTATCTTTTGAAGTACCAAACTAGCAATGTGGAGGATGATCAAATGGTATGCTGGTCCCTACATGGTAATATCATATAGGCATAAAGTATATGTTAATACATTTGAATGTACTATGTATGTAGGATGCAATGTAATAAGATATAAGACAATATAGTCAAAATACATAATCATAGGCAACTGATAGGTATAATCTCAATATGGCATGAATGATTAATGCTTGAAATAAAATACGCCTGTAAATCATATAACTTGCATAATACATATTACATGTGTGGAAAGAGACCTTAAAAAACATAGACCAAGTGAACCACTACTTGAAATCTAAGGCATGTCACCCCCTTGTAAGGTGGCATGTCACCCCCTCAACAAGGTGTTTGAGGCATGTCACCCCCTCAACAAGGTGATTGAGGCATGTCACCCCCTCAATAAGGTGATTGAGGCATGTGATCCCCTCAACAAGGTGATTGAGACATGTCACCCCCTCAACAAGGTGATTGAGACATGTCATAACATCATATATACTTTTCATAAATTCAATATATGCATGCAAGCCCTTAATCATTATAAAGTCACTTAACTTATAAATCATGTCATAGATCCTCAATAACTTGAGAATACTTGTCATGACATTTTATCAAACACTTGGTGTATTCATAATGCTTGCTTAAAATCATGCAATTTAAGAGTGAAATAATATGAGAAAACTCAATGAAATCAATCTACCAACATATAGTAAAGCCCTCATGTAGGTCCTTGAAATCCATTGTCAAATCTCATAATAAATCATAGTTCCATAGCTCAAAACATGCATAGTCTCAATAGACAAAATCAATTCATGGTATAAGCTTGAAATAGATAGACATGCATAATCAATCACCATTTCACAAAACCCCAACGTAATTTATAATCATAATCCATAATAAGATATACACAAGATTATATAACTTGAAAATACGCAATTTTCATAAAAAGAAAAATTGAACTCCTTGGGTGAAAAAACACAATGGATGAAACCCACATGTTAGACCCCGTAATTAACTAAATCGAGGTCAATTGCTCATTCGGGAAAACTGTTGTGGTTGAGGTGTATTTTAAATTTTACTAACTTATGGTGCGGGAGTATGGGATCAAGTGAATTTTGCAGGTAAAAATTTAGTTAAAGTCGGGAGTCCTTAATTGGATTAAAATAAAAAAATTTGGGGACCTAATTGGTCAATGGGCTAACTAGGAGCCCTT
>JAOTQJ010129767.1:0-10227 GCA_025642045.1 Solanum sejunctum | reverse complement strand
TTTGCACACATATATATATATATCTATATATGTGTGTGTGTGTGTGTGTGTGTGTGTGTGTGTGTATGTTCATATGGCAATGTTTGGTACTGTTGGGTTCGCTGTTTGCAGGTGAGGCTAGTTAGAAAAACAGTGGAAACTCTGTCGAAATTTCGTGAAAGTCCTTAGCTGTCGTGAATGGAAATTCGGCATAGTGTACGACTGGGTACCCTATCAGCAGCAATCACGGCCCCTGGGTTGAGTCGTGACATAGTGCTTGTCCCAAGGAATTATGTAAGCATAACTTACCAGTTCTGCATGTTATACACTAGTAAAGGTTACAAATTATTAGGTTCTACTGTGTAAAGAATACATGGAGAACAAAATTTACCAGTTATTTCTCTCACTCAATCAGTAATACTTGCTTTCAAGTTTTTCTAAGTATAGGTTTTAGTTATTAGTTTTTATAACATAAATCCCCCCATTTTTTAGAATAAGGTGATTAATTCGTGGAAATTTCTTTAATTACTCCAAGTCTAGACCATACTCCTTGTGGGATCGACTCTAACCATTGTTAGGTTCTATATTTGAAACAGGGACAACTCATAACTTAATTCGGAGTTGTGATTTGAGCGTGATCAAGTAGCTCTGTACTAGTGACTTTTGGGTTCTTAAAGGGTTTCTTATGTATTTGTATTTATATATTTTCAGTTAGCTTTTGTTTCCATCCTTCTATATTGTTTCTATTTGCTTAGCCTTTGTTAGTCTCCCCCAAATACCCATTACTTACAGTTTTGGGTTTTGGGTTGGCTTGTCTATTAACTGGATACGATAAGGGCCATCATGGTCTGAGAAAGCAGTTTGTCACAAGTTATGAGTATTTTATAATAACAGCAATTTACCTAGTAAAATCCCACAAGTAGGGTCTGGGGAGGGTAGAATGTACGCAGACCTTACCACTACCATAGAATTAGAGAGGCTATTTCCTGGGAACCCTCATCTCAAAACCCAAAGCAAAAAGAAAACTAGATATGATAAAAAGAAGGTAACACATGATGAAGAAAAAAAAACTACAACAAATTAAAACTAATACATACGATAGATAAAGCGAACAAAAAAAACACCTAACCCTACCATTAGTCTGCTACTCTAATTCGCGACCTCTACTTTTTTCCATCCAAGGTCATGTCCTCAGTGAGATCAAGTTCAGTCATATCATGTCTAATCACCTCCCCCAGTACTTCTTCGGCCTACCTCTAGCCCTCTGAGTAACTTCCAAAGCCAACCTATCACACCTCCTAACAGGAGCATCGGTGCTCCTTCTCTGCACATGTCTAAACCATCGCCATCTCACTTCTCTCATATTTTTGACCACAGAGGCCACCTCCAGCTTGTCTCGAATGGTCTCATTCCTAACCTTGTCACTACTGGTGTGCCCATACATCCATCTTAGCATCCTTATCTCTATGACATGCACTTTTTGAACATGTGCCTTTTTAATCGGCCAACACTCCACTCCATACAACAACGATGATCTAACCACCATTCTATAAAACTTAACTTTGAGTTTAGGTAGTATCTTCTTGTCACACAATACTCCATAGACAAGCCTCTATTTAGTCTATGCTGCCCAATATGATGTGTGACATCCTCATCGATATCGCCACTACTGTGGATGATGGACCCAATATACTTAAAGTTTTCCCTCTTGGGGATAGGTTGAGTGGCAAGTCTCACATCATAGTTTGCCTCATCCCTCTCACCACTGAATTTGCACTCCATGTATTCAATTTTGATCTTGCTTAACTTGAATCCTTTGGACTCCAAGGCGTTTCTCTAGGCCTCCAACCTATCATGAACTTTAGTTCGAGTCTCATCAATCAAACAATGTTATCTGCAAATAACATAAACCATCGAAACTCCTCCTGGATAGATCACGTCAGCTCATCCATCACCAAGGCAGACAAGAAAGGGCTTAACACAAATCCTTGGTGGAGTCCCATCTCAACAGGAAAATACTGTGAGTCTCCTCCCACCGTTCTTACTTGAGTTTTGGATCCATCGTATACGTCCTTAATTGCCCTAATATATGCCACTGGGCCACCTTTCACCTCCATAAGACATCTCTTGGGACTTTGTGTTATGTCTTCTCGATATAAATAGACACCATATGAAGGTCCTTCTTTCTTTTCCTATATTTCTCCACTAACATCAGAACAAGATGAATTACTTCAGTAATCGACCGCCCCAGCATGAATGCAAATTTATTCTCTGAGACAGATACTACTTTTCACACCCTCACCTCTACTACTCTCTCCCAGACCTTCATAGTATAGCTTAACAACTTGATTCCACTGTAATTCTTACAGTTTTAAATATCTCCCTTATTTTTGTACAATGGAACCATTGTACTCCTCCTCCACTCATCAGGCATCTTGGCAGTCTTCATAATAACATTGAATAATCTAGTCAACCACTCAATGCCACCCTTGATCATGTTCTTCCAAAAATTTACCTGAATCTTATTTAGCCCGATCACCCTCCCCCACTTCATCCTACTAATAGCCCGTCTTACCTCCTCAACTCTGTACCGCCTGTAATACCCAAAATCATGATGGTTTTCGAAGTTTGCCAACTCACCGAACTCAATATCCCTATCTTCTTTTTCATTTAAGAGTTTATGGAAGTAAGCCTGTCACCTTAATTTAATGGAAGTATCATCCACTAAAACCTCGCCCTCATCATCTTTGATGCATTTCACTTGGTCCAGGTCGCGAGCCTTCCTTTCACTTGGTTATGAGTATTTTAAAAATATAAAATTTACTTGCATTAATATAGAGTGGAAATTGATCCTTCTACTAGGAATATTGAAGATCACCGTTCAATAAATCGTAAGACATGTGTTTTAAGTGACATAGACATTTACAAAAATACATTCGTTATCAAGATGAAACTAATCAATTGTCTAATAAATAAAACTAAACTTGACTTAATAAATAAAGAAACAATATTGATGTTCTACAAATTACAAACAAACATAACAATAAAAGGTGCAAGCATACTATTTAAAAAATTCTTGTGAACATATAGAATGTATAAGGGTGTGCCTAGATATTTTCAATATGTGAAAATCATATAGCAACTACTTCCTCTTTATCAAGACATGACTCACTTCTTCATCGTCATCATTGTGTTCACCATTTTCTTCATCAGTAACAATATTTTTGCATGGAACAATCTCATTTTCTGTAATATGTCAATGGATGACATTGCCTACTTCATCTTGTGAATTGAATCCATCATATCTAAAAGAAACACATATTGTCAAATTTCTCAAAGTTTTAAAAAACTAAGATGCTTGATTTTTATAAATACATTGACCAAGTGAGAGAAAAATAAGTCTCATGATTCTAAACAAACTTCTTATTAAATAGGATGATAAGCTTTTCTTTAACAACAAAAGTTGCGTGTTGCAAATATCTAATTTTTTTTTGGTTTGTGTAGATTTTGAACTACTACTATTCAATACATGTATTAACATGAGTTACCCAGTCATTGTGTTTATCATCTAAATTCATGACGTTGTTCCATGCATCATCAATAAATATTTTAGTTGAGCTCTAGTCATAGTAGTGGTGTACATTGCTTTTTTGTTTCTTTATGGTAGACTTCCTCTCTGGGATTGAGGACTCTCTATTTCTTTTCTTGGATTTCACTGTTGTAACATCCCATAAAACTACTACAACATCCCTAAATTTTATCGTGTACACAACATATCTTCCCAAGCTCTGATAGAAAATTCGAGACTGAATTTGCAATCAGTGTGAAAAGCTAAGTCGAGAAATGGTCTCAACTCAGCTTTATCACAAAAAAACATGATTTATTTATTCCAAAGTGAGCCTAAAATAGTGAGGCTTCCGCGCCCTTCTGCGACGTGCAAAGGACATGGCACTGCACTTGTATTTTTCTGAAATTTATGAAAAAATAAGAAAACGCAAAAAAGTGCAAATTACACAAGTGCGCATCATGCACTAGTGTATAAGAAGCTGTTTCTTTTTTTAATTTAGGAAGGATAATTTCGTCCTTCCTGATATATTTTTATATCCCTAGGTCAGTTTTAAAATGTAAATTCGTACAAAAGGGTTTAAACCCATTATTTTTCAAAGATTTTTATGCTAAGCCTAAGAGAGAAGAAGGAGAAACAAGTGAGGATTTCCAGTGAAGATTTAATCCTTGAGGAAAATCTTTATTCCCAAGTATGTAAAGGCTACTGAAAGCATTGAATTGTTCTTCTATGTGCCCAAGATAGAGTTAGGATGTGTAATTGATATTTAAAAGTCTTAAATTATGATTCTTGAAAGTTTCTTGAATTTTAGCATGCTATTCTTGAATATGAACTTGAGTACAAAGTTTAGTGTATAATCTTCATTACTATGTGATCATGATTTAGTCCTTGCAAATTCTCTCTGTGAATACTTGAATAATGAACTTAGGGAGATGTCTAGAACCTTGATTGTCAGAATGTGATGTTTGACTAAGTCTGAGTCCTGAGGTGATGAGTCTTAATTATTGTGGTAGCTGAACTGATAGAGTCGAATCAATATATCCCCTTGAATTATAAAAGACAGTCTTGCCCATAGAGGTTGAGTGATGGAAATCCTTGATGAATTGATAGACTTATGAACATATAAAGTCCTAGGAGGAGTACATAGCACCAAAAAAGAGTAAGAATGAGTCCTACTTACATTCATTACCTAAGTGGATAGCATAGCAGATGATTGGATAGTGAGAACGGATGTTTCCTTAATCCTAAATGAGGACTTACTATGACTATAAACTCCTGATGTACACCCTTTTACCCCGGCAAGGTACTGGGTGATGCCGCAATGGCATCGCTTCATTTTACCATCACTGGCTCATATTTGATAGGTGTAGGTCCAAGAAAATCCCAGATAGGTTTCATGATGATAGAACTCATATGTGATGTGATGGTTGATGGTTGATGGATAGTGAGGTAATAGAGTCTTGTCCCTTACTCTGAGGTGAGGGTGAGTGATTGATGAGAGATTTTTATAATGTTTTATTTTATTTAGCCCATTTTACATATAGTACATTCCACACACTAATGCCCCTCTGGCATTGCATCATTTTATGATGCAGATATGGTAGACCAAGGACTTCAGCAGCCCTATCATTGAGGTTCAGATATTTGATTCTAGTCCATGGTGAGTACTCCCCAACATTTAAAGGATGGTTATTTATTTATTTTTATGTCAGTATTTCTTTGATTGTGGTAACCATAGCCTATCATAGTGCCTTCTTAGATGTTCGTTATAGAGGGTTCGTAGACACAAACGATTGATAAATGGTGTCAGGATTATTTATTTCCTGTTCCCTTTCTTTGAGATATTTACTCTTATTATCTTATGTTAGTTATTTTATTGAATCTTCCACATATGAATGGATGGAACGATGGCAATGAGATAGGTGCTCCGCTTAGAGACTAGCAATAGTCTTCGAGTGCTAGTCACATCTAGGGTACCTTCCTAAGGCGTGACAAACTTGCTATAAGAGCCTAGAGTTTGACTGTCCTAGGGAGTCTATGAAGTCATGTCTAAAAGAGTCTTATTTATGGGTGTGTTGTGCACCACACTTCATAAGCAGGAGGCTATAGGACATTAGGAAGTGTTACCCTTCTTCTATGATCTGAAATCATTCTAAGAGTTAACTTTTGAAATCCTTCTTTTAACTCATGCATTTTATGCTTAAAAAAAATACTTCCCAAGAGAACTTCCGCTCAGAGAGATACCCTAGCTCCATTTGCTAAGAACACCAAACTAGAGGTTCCAGTTGAGACTAAGACCAGGAGACGGGGACACTCGGCCAAGACTGTTGAGGTCTCTCAGGCGCCCCTTGCTCTGCCACAAACAGCTCCCACTACTGAGGCAGAATTCCGAGGTGCCATTACCATGCTGACATAATTGGTGGCCTCATAAGGGAATAACCAAGGTTCCTAGCCTCCTAGTTCTAGCTTGTAGCAGCCCTCAGTTGTAATCTGGCTCAAAGATTTATTGAGGATGAACCCGCAAGTGTATATAGGGTCAAAGGTGGAAAAAGACCATAGAATTTTATTTATGAGATATATAAGGTTATGAGGGCTATGCATGCGAATGAGATTGTGGGAGTAGAGCATGAATACTACCAACCGAAGGACATGGCTAATGTGTGGTACACCCAGTAGGAGGGGAGTAGAGGTGAGGATGCAGAGCCTACCTAATGGGATGAGTTTGAAGTCGCCTTCCTCGATCACTTCTTTCCTCTAGAGTTGAGGGAGGCAAAGGCAGAGGAGTTGGTAAATCTGAAGCAGGAAAGGATGACTGTGAAGGAGTATAGCCTTAAGTTCATCAAACTTCCAAGGTATGCTCCAAAGATGGTGAAAGACATGAGGCAGAGAATGAGGAGGTTTGTGTTTGGTCTGGCCAGACATACGTAGAAATAGTGTAAAGCTGCTTTGTTGATTCTTGGTATGGACATCTCCAGACTTATGTTGTATGCCCAGCAGACAAAGGAGGATAAGAAGAGAGATAGAGAAGAGCATCTAAGCAGAAAGGCAAAGTCAATAGGATACGAGCCCAGCCCCCAGAGATAGAATAGGTGTGAAAATCCTATTTTTAGAAGATATCATCACATCCCATACCTTCGATAGCAAGTGCGCTCATACAACCAAGTAGGTATGACCAAAAATCTCAAGGTTATTAGAATTTAAGGACCCCGTGCACCCAATCCCAGGCTAGTGTGACTCAGGGCCCGAGGGGAAAGCCACCTTGTGGTACTTGTGGGAAATTTCATCTAGGAAGGTGTCATATGGGCACAGATGCTTATTTCTTATGTGGGCAGGTGGGTCACTTCTAGCAGGAGTGACTGAAAAGGAGATGAGGCGAAGAGAAAAGCAGAGCTTAGTCTTCGACAGTACCTCTAGCAGGTAATCAATAGAGAGATACTACTACTACTAGTACATGAGGTAGGACAAACCATCTTTATGCTATGGGTAACTGTTAGGAGCAGGAGGCTACACCAGATGTTATCATAGGTATGCTTCGTGTCTTTACTTATGATTGTTATACCTTGCTTGATTCGGGTGCTACATTGTCTTTTGTCACCCCTTATATGGCTAGTAACTTTGGTGTTCTTCCCGAGTGTTTGCTTGAGCCCTTTTCTATTTCTGCTCCTACTGGCGAGTCTATCTTAGAAAAGAAGCTTTAAAGGGATTGTGTGGTGTTTATTTATCATAGAGACACTTTAGCTAATTTGATAGTGTTAGAGATGGTTGATTTTGATGTAATAATGGGCATGGATTGGCTTGATGCTTGTTATGTTTCTGTTTACTATAGAACCCGAAATGTCAATTTCAAATTACCTAATAATAATGTATTAGAGTGCAAAGGGAGTTATGTTGCCCCTAAGGGTAAATTCATCTCTTATCTTTAAGTTAGAAAGTTGATATCCAAGGGTTGTATCTACCATCTCATGTGAGTAAAGTCTAATGATGTTGAGTCTTTTACTCTTGAGTCAGTCTCGATATTGAATGAGTTCCTCAAGGTCTTTCCTGATGATCTTCTCAAAGTTACTCCTGATAGTGAGATTGACTTTAGGATTGATGTTCTTCCCAAGACCAAACCTATCTTAATTCGACCTTATAGAATTGTCCCCGCAGAGTTGAACGAATTGAAAGAGCAATTGAAAGACTTGTTAGAGAAAGGGTTCATAAGTCCTAGTGGCTCACCTTGAGGTACTCCTCTCCTATAGTGTGTAAGAAAGATGGATCTTTGAGGATGTATATAGGCTACCGATAGTTATACAAGGTTACCATAAAGAATAAGTATCCTCTTCCAAGAATAGATGATCCTTTGAACATCTTCTGGATGCTACTTATTTCTCCAAGATAGACCTCAGATCTGGTTACGATTAGTTGAAGGTGAGGAAAAGTGATATTACTAAGTCAAACTTTAGGACACGGTATGTCCACTTTGAGATCTTGGTCATGTCCTTCAGGTTGACAAATGCACCTATAGCTTTAATGGACTTGATGAATAGGGTATTTAGACCATATATTGACATGTTCGTGATCGTGTTTATTGATGAAATCCTAGTGTGTTCGAGGAATGAAGGGGATCATGTTAATCACCTTAAAGTGGTTTTGCAAACACTCTAAGATCATGAGTTGTATGCGAAATTCACCAAGTATTAGTTTTGCTCAAGTCAATAGACTTCTTAGGCCATGTCATTTAGGAGATGGCATTGGATTGGATACTTAGAAGATTAAGGCAGTTAAGAACTGGCCAAGACCCACCTCTCCAACAGAATAAGAAGTTTCTTCGGTTTGGTCGGGTACTACCGTAGATTTGTGGAGGGCTTCTCTTCTCTGTCAGCCCCATTTACAAAGCTGACTCACAAGAAGGCTAAGGTTTAGTGGTCTGAGGCATGTGAGAAGAGCTTTCAGGAGTTGAAGACTAGATTGACTATAGCACCAGTGTTGACATTGCCAGATGGGACGACTGACTTTGTGATATATTGTGATATGTCCAGAGTTGGTTTGGGGTGTATGCTTATGCAGAGAGGGAAGGTGATAGCTTATGCTTCCAGATAGCTTCAGATTCATGAGAGAAATTATCCGACCCATGATCTAGAGTTGGCAGTTGTGGTATTCACACTTAAGATCTAGCATCACTATTTATATGGAGTGCATGTGGGTATGTTCATCGATCATAAGAGTTTACAACATGTGTTCAGTCATAAAGAGCTCAACCTACGATAGAGGAGGTGGCTGGAGTTGCTCAAGGATTATGATATAAGATCCTCTACCACCCAGGTAAGGCTAACATTAATGCTAATTCTCTTAGTAGGATATCCATGGGTAGCACTGCCCATGTGGAATAGGGTAAGAGAGAGTTAGCCAAGGAAGTGCATAGATTGGCTCATTTGGTAGTATAACTTGAGAAGAACAACGAAGGAGGGGTCAATGTTCAGAATGGTTTTGTTCATCCTTAGTGTCTAAGGTAAAAGAAAAGCAATACCAAGACCCTATCTTACTCCAATTGCAAGAAACGATCCACAAGCAGAAGATGATAGTTTTCTACAAAGAAGGAGATGGGGTATTAAGATATCAAGGGAGATTATGTGTACCTAAAGTTGATGGTGTTCTAGATAGAATCAATGACAAAGCTCATAGCATGAGATATTCCAATCATCATTGATCCATCGAGATGTACCATGACTGGAGGGAAGTCTATTGGTGGAATGGGATTAAGAAAGACATTGCTGAATTCATTCCTAAGTGTGCCAATTGCTAATAGGTTAAGGTTGAACATCAAAAAACTTATGGGTTAGCTCAGAACATTAAAATTTCAGAATGGAGGTGGGAGACGATCAACATGGACTTCATCATGGTCTTACCCCAATCCTAAAAGCAGCATGATTCAATATGGGTATTTGTTGATAGGATGACGAAGTCAGCCCACTTCTTGGTAGTAAAGACAACTTAAATTGCTAAGAAGTATGCCCCACTATATATTCGTGAGATTATGAGGTTGCATGGGGTTCCTTTCTCCATAATCTCGGACAGAGGAACTCAATTTACCTCTAAATTTTGGAGATCTTTCCAGAACTTAGTATGAAGGTAAATTTGAGTACCTCTTTTCACCCTCAGACAGATGGGTAGGCAGAACGCACTATTCAGGCTTTGGAGGATATGCTGAGGGCATGTTTTATTGACTTCAAAGGAAACTAGGATGATTATTTACCATTGATTAAGTTCACAAAAATTAATAGCTACCATGCCATCACTCAAATGGCCCCATACAAAGCATTATAGGGGAAGAGATATAGATGCCCGATTGGTTGGTTCGAGGTGGGTGAGGCTGAGTTGATTGGGCTTGACCTTATACACCACCACTACCAACAACAACATACCCAGTAAAATCCCACAAGTGGGGTCTGTGGAGGGTACAATGTACGCAAACCTTATCGCTACCATAGAGGTAGAGTGGCTGTTTTCTGAGAACCCTCATCTCGAAACGCATAAGCAGAAATAACTTGATATGACAGAAAGGAAGGGAAGGGGACAGAAAGAGCAACTAATGATATAATACTAATACATAATACACAGATAATATGAACACATGATAAAAGGAAAGAAACAAACACCTAAATATACCATCAACCTGCTACTCTAATTCGCGACCTCCACTT
>JAOTQJ010129756.1:0-10227 GCA_025642045.1 Solanum sejunctum | reverse complement strand
ACAGAGGAAACTCTGCCGAAATTTCGGTAGAATTCCAGACTAGGTTATTAAAGGAATTGGGTTTAGTATGTGTTCACATGCCCCTCTATCGAGCACTGGTCATGACCCCAGGGTGGGGTGTGATAATATTATATTATTTATGTCAATATTCCAAGGATATAAAGGATGGGGAATTTTAGTTTGAGAATTTGGCCACTGAGATCACAATTCTAGACATTTAGACTTTAAGAAGTAGCCAAATTAAATTAAAATGGCGAATTCAGATAAAATTTAAACAAGACAAATTATACTACTTGATTAATGAGCTTCTTAATCTAAACAAAAACAAAATAGTTAATTTAGTTATTAATTAATTAGATTCAAAATAATTTATAACTAAACTAAGATAATTGACAAAATAAAATCTTTTGAAATCATTTTCGAATAATAATATCTACATATAATAAAAAATTATATAATTGACACCCAATAACTTAAATGTATTTTTAAAAAAATAAATAAATTTGAAGATAGATTATTTCAAATTGTTGAAAAATTGAAGAAGTTTAACAATTATTTTATATTGTAGAGAGTAAAAATTGGATGTAAACACTTAAGGCCTAGTACATTTTTGGCAGCAAAAGTTATTATATACATATATATAATTTTTTTTTAGGATATATGTTATTTAAAAATAAAACTATTAATTGACAAAAGATATACACGCAATATGACATATCAAGAAATAAATCTCAAGAACTCAAATTTTAAAGTATGCTAGTAACAAATTATACTCTATTCATCTAATTCTCAAAGCCAAGAGAGAGATGTAAGTGCCAACTAGTTTCCATCTTTACTCCATACTACCAGTGTGAAGGGCTAAATTCTGAAGCAAGTAATGCAATAAGGGATTTATTTGCCTTAATGTTTATTAAGCCTCTACTTAATAGTTGATTTATTTTTTTTTAGATTTTGTTCATTGGAAACTATTATTATAAGAGATTTATTTATCTAAATCAATGGCTTTTCTTGAGTACTCTTCTGTTGTTTAGTACGATGTGACGACAAGATCATGTGGTTTTCTTAGAGAATCAGAAGTGGTTCTCTTGGAGAATCAGAAATGGTTCTTTAAGTGCTGGTCATCCCGAGGGCATTCTCACGAGGCGTGACAAGTAGTATGATGCTTATATGATTATCCTATTATATTATTTGATTCATGTTTCTGTTGTGACTCAATGAAGAAAGCTTTCATCTATATTGTATTTTCTCTCTATTAGACATTTTAACAATTTATATTTGTGTACAAATTAGTCATTCGTGACTTTATTAAAAGTTTGTTAACTACTAGCCATTTAAAATTTACACTTTTTAAAAAATAAATTTTAAATATTAAGATATACCCCTCATTTATGTTGAAGTCCAAGGGAATAATAAAACGTTGATAAACACAAATTTGAGAGAATAATTTCTTCTATTACTCACAAGAGTAGATTACAAAAACAACTCTCAAACTCATATTTTTCTAACACTCTTTCTTGGTACTTTTATCGTATATTTTTGGAGGAGCTCAGCGGCACTTTTTATAGGAGAAATTTGCAAGTTTAATTGTCAAAAGTTGGTGGCCAACTTTAATGAAATATTGAAGAAATTTGCACAGCCTTCATGTAACGACCCATGCAATTATTATTATTATTATTATTTTATTTTTATATAATATCTTTGTGTTTGTGCTCCACTAGGAGCTAATGGTATATCATGGCATTATGTGAGTGAGTAAGCCACTGATTTGTGGCCATCTACTGTTTCTTTCTTCCATTAACGTTGTTTTTTCTTTCATTAACATGTTAAGTTGGCATTAAGTGGTAATGGCACTAAACTTTGTTTGTTGAGTAAGTCATTGGCAGCCATGATGAGCTATATATATAGCATGAGATACTCTGCTCATTCCCATAACACAAAGTAAAGCAAGACTCATATACATGTATTTATATACAACCCAATATTAGTTAAGAGTTTTATTAAGTTGAAGAGACGTGGTTTATTGAGGGGAGTTTCGACAATTTTAGTGTAAGTTACTTCTATTTCTAAATCTGTTATAATGAGAAATGTTATATAAGTAAATCTATTTCCATGTGCTTTTATGTGCTTAATGAAAATTATGAATTTTGAATCAAAGTTAAGTTAAGGTGTAATAATCTATATGACTAGATTATGGTGCTACGGATTCCACTCAGAAAGGGAAAGCCAACGTGTTAAGTTGACCATAATTTGACTAAGGCAAGTGGACTTTCAAAACTTTGTAATTCTCGTAGAATTCTCAAATTTTCCTTTCTCCTACATGTGATATGTGAAATATTTTGATATGATATGAAATAAGATGATTAAAAATGTAAATATGAGTTGGCGTGTTATTATGATACTTGAATTGACAATTATGGTGAAGTGATGAGAATTCTATATTTTTGATATATATATTGTTGTGGTTGAAAATAATGAGTGAATGTGTTTGTGAAATTCATATCATGTTCATTCATTCCATGACATACATATTTGCATTGATTTCGGATATTGATAAAATAAGATAAGAAAATATATTGGGACCGAGGTCTTTACTGTCGAGATACTGAGGTCTTTGCCGACGAAGTTATAGTGATATTGGGACCGAGGTCTTTACTGGTCGAGATGTGATGCCGAGGTTTCCGCCGGCAAATTTATGTTGTGACGCCGAGGTTTCTGTCGGCAAATTTATGATGATATTGTGATACCGAGGTTTCTGCCGGCATGTTTATGATGATATTGTGACACCGAGTTTTCTATCGGCGAGGAGGTGATGTCATAATTTCATAATGCATTGCATATCACTCTTGCATACCATTGCATAGCATGGTGGTGGTATTATGATTAATTATCCCTTTAATTTATGTTTTGAAAACTACGATATAATGTGAAATACTATATTATTTAAATATTATATGTTGCTGGATCTGAATAACCTTTTGTGCAGGAGGGAGTTGTGGATATCGATTGGGATGAAAGGAGTTTTTGCATTCTATTAGACTTTTTTATTTTGTTAGTTGACTTGCTTGGTACCGCGTGGTATTTGGTACTCACCCCTTACTTCTACACTCGTGTAGGTGGTGAACGCGGGCAATGAAAAGTATTTCCTTAATTCGCCGAGGATTTCCAGGAGACGTAGAGAGGTAGTTGTTGTCATCTGTCTGACTCTCTTATTCCTATTTTTTCTGTACTTTTTTATTCGAGAAGAAGGATAGTGTGAACTTGTATTTCTTTGATTTTCTGTATTGTTAGTGGCTTGTACACGTGGCAACCAATCCTTGGGTGGTATTTAATTTGATGGAAATTTCTCAGTTTTAGTTATCTACTCTAGTTAAATTACTTTCACGCGTTATGTTTATTAACCCTTTGAGTTAAGGCTGACTTATTCTAGTGGGATTGAGCAAGTGCCATCACACCCAATTTTTGGGTCCTGACAAGTTGGTATCAGAACCCTAGGTCCATAGGTCTCATGTGTGTACAAGCCAAGTCTAAGTAGAGTCTTGAAGACCGGTACAAAGACGTCTGTACTTATCTTTAAGAGGCTATGAAGACTATTAGAAAACTTCTTTTTATTCACTCTCTCTTACTATGCGTGATTATTTTCGATAGTAACCATCGGTGCCTATATTCTCTTAACAGATGGCAAGTACTAGAGCTACTACTGCTGGTAGAGGTGAGGCTACTGCTGAAGGAATTGTTGAGACCCCAGTTAGAGGTAGGGGGAGGGGTCAACCTAGAGGTCGTGCTCGTGGAGCAGCGTCAGTGCGAGGGCGTGCCCGAGGAGTAGCATTTGTTATTGGGCAGAAGAAGGAGGTTTTTCCAGAGCTAGAGATAGAAGTTAATAAGGATGAGGCTCTTCTTGAGCCCACAACTATAACATTGCTCCAAAACACTATGTTGAGGATGATAGATATGCTAGAAAACCTTGCCTAGGGGGTTGGTACGCAGGGAATACCCCAATCGAGAGTGGAAGAACAGACTTCAGGACCACATCAGTGTGTAGCTCATCAAGATCAGGTAGGTCAGCCCCCAGTGGTCCCTACACCCTCTAGTGGGGTACAAACCACTTCGGAGGCAATCCTATTGCAAATGATCAGCTTAGCTATAAGAGATTTTAGAAGATGAGACCACCTCAATTTTAGGGTGGTAAAAATAAGGACGCACATGAATTTCTAACTTTGTGCCAGGAGATGCTAGATGCAGTAGGGTTGGTGGATTAGCATGGTGTCCATTATGTTGCACTTCAGCTCCGTGGACCAGCCAGGGAGTGGTAGAGGAATTATGTAGCATCTAGACCAGCTGGGTCCTCTTCAGTAGATTGAGGTATGTTTTCTAATGCTTTTAAGGATCGCTTCATTCCTTGGAGTTACGGGAAGAGAGCCGATTGAGGTTTGAGGACTTAACCCAGGGAGGTATGATTGTTACTGAGTATGAAGCCTGTTTTTGTCAGTTGTCCCGACATGCTTTAACTATGATTCCAAATGAGGAGGAGAAAGTTTGTAGGTTTGTGAGAGGTTTGAACTTCTCGATTAGATCCTATGTATTCAGAGCAGCTCGTAAGGGGCTTCTTTTCAGTCTATTGTAAGCACTGCCAAGGAAGCAGAGTTGCTGGTTCGAGAGTAGTTCGGAGATCCTAAGAAAGCTCGTACTATGGGTTAGTTTTCTGGTACCTCATCTAGAGGTAGAGGATTCTACAAAAGGGGCGGCTTATCCAAGCATCGAGGACCAGTACATGCATCGCTACCTACTTCTGAGGGTGGTTAGACATATCATTGGTCCCAGAGTTCTATGCGCGGAGGTCACAGTAGTTCTTTCGGTGGATAATAATCTTCTTCATCGAGGTCTTATTTTGGGTGTGGGGATCCAGGATATATGCTTTGACAGTGCCTCTTTCCAAATTATTTGGGACCCCATCGTACTAATTCGGCAACACCAGTTAGAGACTATGTTCCACCGGCTAAGGGACGGGGCAGGGCTCAAATTGCTAGATGAGGCAGGACTCCAGATGGTGGTGCTTTGGTTCCACATAGTGGGGATCAAGGGGTAGCTCAGGTTGGTGCTGGAAGAGGAGCTCAGTGCTATGCATTTCCTGGAAGACCCGAGGCAGAGGCCTGAGACACAGCCATTATAGGTATTGTTCCTGTCTTTCATCGGCCTGCATCTGTGTTATTTGATCCTGGATCTACCTACTCTTATATGTCTACAAACTTTTCATCTAGGTTTGACTTATTGTGTGATTGGATGTCAGTACCTGTGTATGTTTCTACCCCAGTAGGCAAACCTTTAGTGGTAGATTGGGTATATCGATCTTGTCTTGTTTCTTTAGATAGGTATGATACTTGGGTAGACTTGATTATCCTGGATATAGTCGATTTTGATGTTATCTTGGGGATGGATTGGCTTTCTCCTTATCATGCTATCCTTGACTGCTATGCAAAAACTGTGACCTTAGCCATGCCCAGTGTCCCAAAGATTGAGTGGAAGGGAGATAGTGTTCTTATCTTGGTAAAAGTTATCTCCTACATTCATGCTCAGAAATTGGTTGATAAGGGGTGTTTGTCTTACTTGGCCTTCATTCGAAATACTAGTATTGAACCACCTTCTATAGAGTCTATCACTGTGGTTCAGGAGTTTGTCGATTTATTTTTTGCAGACCTTCCAGGTGTGCCACCCAATAGAGATATTGACTTTCCATTAACCTAGAGCCAGGCACTAAGCCCATCTCTATTCCTTCGTACAGAATGGCACCAGCTGAATTGAAGGAATTGAAGGAACAACTCCAAGACCTATTGAGTAAAGGATTTGTTTGCCCTAGTGTGTCACCTTGGGGTGCCCCGGTCTTGTTTGTCAAAAATAAAGACAGTTCTATGAGGATGTGTATAGATTACAGACAGTTAAATAAGATAACCGTAAAGAACAAGTACCCTCTTCCTCGTATCTATGACTTATTTGATCAGCTTCAGGGAGCGGCTGTGTTTTCTAAGACTGACCTAAGGTCTGGTTATCATCAGTTGAGAATTAGGGCATCAGATATTTCTAAGATAGCTTTTCGAACATGTTATGGTCACTATGAATTTTTGGTGATGTCCTTTGGATCAACTAATGCCCCTGCAACATTCATGGAATTGATGAATAGGATTTTCCATCCATACTTAGATACCTTTGTCATAGTATTCATCGATGACATCTTGGTGTATTCCAAGACTAAGGCGGATCATGCTAGTCACTTAAGAATAGTGTTACAAAGGTTAAGGGGGGAGAAAATATATACAAAATTCTCCAAGTGTGAGTTTTGGCTTGATTCGATGGTGTTCTTAGGGCATGTGGTGTCTAAAGAGGGAATCAGAGTAGACCCGGCTAAGGTTGAGGCAGTAAAAGGTTGGTCGAGGCCAACTTTAGCTACTAAAATTCATAGTTTTGTGGGGTTAGCAGGGTATTATAGGCGGTTTTCAAGGTTTCTTTTCGATAGTAGCCCCACTGACTAGATTAACCCAGAAGAATGCATCTTTCCATTGGTCCGATGAGTGTGAGGTGAGTTTCCAAAAGCTCAAAACTTTGTTGACTTCAGCTCCTATTTTGATACTATAGGAGGCAGGTGTGGACTTCACGGTATATTGTGATGCTTCCAGAGTTGGATTAGGTGGTGTATTGATGCAAAAAGGAAAAGTTATTTCTTATGCATCTAGAGAGTTGAAGGTCCATGAGAAAAACTATCCTACTCATGACTTGGAGTTAGCGGCTGTTGTTTTTGTGCTTAAGCTGTAGAGTCACTATTTATATGGTGCACGTTGCGAGGTCTTCACTGATCATAAGAGCTTTCAGTATATCTTTAGCCAAAAGGATCTAAACTTGAGGTAGCGTAGGTGGATGGAGATACTCAAGGACTATGATTTAACCATCCTATACCAACTGGGAAAGGTGAATGTTGTAGCTGACGCCTTGAGTAGAAAGACTTCTAGTATGGGGAGTCTAGCCACCATTCGAGTGGAGCAGCGACCTTTGGCCAGGGATGTTCACGTCTAGCGAATGGCCTAGTCAGGTTATAGCTCTCTGATAAGGGCGGTGTACTTGATTTTCTTAAGGCTCGTTCTTCCTTAATATACCAAATTCGAGAACGTTAGATTATGGATGAGAAGTTATGCCTCATCAGAGACAAAGTTACTAGAGGAGAGGCTAAGGAAGCAATGTTCGATTCTGATGGTGTTTTGAGAATTGGAGGTCGAGTTTGTGTGCCTATGGTAGGTGATTTGATTAGATTGATTCTTGAGGAGGCCCTCACTGTACTCGTTATTCCATTCATCCAGGAGCAGCAAAGATATATCACGACCTAGGTCAGCACTATTGGTGGTGTGGTGTGAAGAGGAATATTTCAAAGTTTGTGGCTAACCGTTTGACTTGTCAGCAGGTTAAGTATGAGCACCAGCGGCCTGGAGATGAGTTTCAGAGGCTACCCATTCCTACATGGAAGTGGGAGCGAATTTCTATGGATTTTGTGGTAGATTTGCCTACTATTGTGGGCGGTTATAACTCTATCAAGGTAGTTGTGGATCGGTTAACTAAGTCTGCCCATTTCATTCCTGTCAAGGTTAAGTATACCGCAGAGAAGTAAGCTGAACTGTACATCAGTCAGATAGTTAGATTGCATGGTGTGTCTATTTTTATCATTTTTGATCGAGGTTCACTTTTCACTTAGCACTTTTGGAGGGCCTTGGAGCAGGGGCTAGGTATTCGACTGGATATGAGTTCAGCCTTTCAGCCTCAGACAGATGAACAACCCAAGCGAACTATTCAGGTATTAAAAGACATGCTGCGAGCATGTGTGATTGATTTTGGTTCTCATTGGGACCAACACTTACCCTTAGCAGAGTTCGCCTACAATAATAGATATCACTCTAGTATTCAGATGGCTCCATTTGATGTATTATATGGTAGGCGGTGTAGATCTTCGATTGGTTGGTTCGATTATTCTAAGACCAAGTCGCTAGATTCAGACTTTCTGAGGGATGTTGTGGAAAAGGTTCGTATGATTCAGGATAGGTTGTTGGCTGCTCAAAGTCGACAAAAGAGTTATACAGATAGAAGGGTTCGAGCCTTAGAGTTTATGGAGGGCGATCATATTTGGCTCAGGGTATCACCCATGAAGGGTGTGATGCGATTTGGGAGGACCGACAAGCTTAGCCCTCGATTTATAGGCCCATTCGAAATTTTGGAAAGAATTGGCGAGGAGGCCTATAGACTAGCCTTGCCATCTAATTTATCATCCGTGCACCCTGTGTTCCATGTCTCCATACTCCGAAAGTACGTGCATGATGAGTCCCATATACTTTCATACGATTCAGTAACATTGAATCCAGACTTGTCATTTGAGAAGGTACTTATTGTTATTTTAGATAGGCGACTTCGCAAGCTTCGGAACAACGAGATTGCTTCCGTAAAGGTACAATGGAAGAATCATCCAGTAAGAGAGGAGACTTAGGAGATAGAGTCAGAAATGCGGGCTATTCATCATCATCTTTTTTAAAACTCAGGTACTTTATCTTGCCTTGTGTTCGAGGACGAATATGATTTTTAATGGTGGATATTGTAACGACCTGTGCAATTATTATTATTATTATTATTATTATTTTTATATAATATCTTTGTGTTTGTGCTCCACTAGGAGCTGATGGTATATCATGGCATTATGTGAGTGAGTAAGTCATTGATTTGTGGCCATCTACTTTTTCTTTCTTCCATTAACGTTGCTTTTTCTTCCATTAACGTGTCAAGTTGGCATTAAGTGGTAATGCCACTAAACTTTGTTTGTTGAGTAAGTCCTTGGCAGCCATGGTGAGCTATATATATAGCATGAGATACACTGCTCATTCCCATAACACAAAGCAAAGCAAGATCCATATACATATATTTATATACAATGCAATATTAGTTAAGAGTTTTATTAAGTTGAAGAGAGGTGGTTTATTGAGGGGAGTTTTGATAATTTTATTGTAAGTTACTTCTATTTCTAAATCTCTTATAATGAGAAATTTTATATAAGTAAATCTATATTCATGTGCTTTTATGTGCTTCATGAAAATTATAAATTTTGAATCAAAGTTAATTTAAGGTGTAATAATTTATATGACTAGATTGTGGCGCTACGGATTTTACTCAGAAAGAAAAGGCCAAAGTATTAAGTTGACCGTAATTTGACTAAGGCAAGTGGACTTTCAAAACTTTGTAATTCTCGTAGAATTCTCAATTTTTCCTTTCTCCTACATGTGATATGTGAAATATTTTGATATGATATGAAATGAGATGATTAAAAATATAAATGCGAGTTGACGTGTTATTATGGTACTTGAATTGACAAATATGGTGAGGTGATTAGAATTCTATATTTTTTATATATATATTGTTATGATTGAAAATAATGAGTGATAGTGTTTGTGAAATTCATATCATGTTCATTCATTCCATGACATGCATATTTGCATTAATTTCAAATATTGACAAAATAAGATAAGAAAATATATGGGGACCGAGGTCTTTACTGGTCGAGATGCTGAGGTCTTTGCTGGCGAAGTTATAATGATATTGGGATCGAGGTCTTTACTGATCGAGATGTGATGCCGAGGTTTCTGCCGACAAATTTATGTTGTAACGCTGAGGTTTCTGCCACGAATTTATGATGATATTGTGATGTCGAGGTTTCTGCCGGCATGTTTATGATGATGTTGTGACGCAAAGTTTTTTGTCGGTGAGTAGGTGATGTCATAATTGTATAATGCATTGCATATCACCCTTGCATACCATTGCATAGCACGGTGTTGTTATTATGATTAATTGTGCCTTTAATTTATGTTTTGGAAACTGTTATATAGTGAAATACTATCTTATTTAAATATTATATGTTGATGGGTCGAAATAACCTTTTGTGTAGGAGGGAGTCGTGGATATAGACTAGGACGAAAGGAGTTTGTGTATTCTATTAGACTTCTTTGATTTGTTAGTTAACTTGCTGGGTATCGCATGGTATTTGGTAGTCACTCCTTGCTTCTACACTCGCATAGGTGGTGAATGCGGGTAGTAAAAAGTATTTTCTTGATCCGTCGAGGATTCCCACGAGACGTAGAGAGGTAGTTGTTGTCATCTGGCTGACTCTCTTGTTCCTATTTCTTCTGTACTTGTTCTATTCGAGAAGAAGGACAG
>JAOTQJ010129736.1:0-10227 GCA_025642045.1 Solanum sejunctum | reverse complement strand
AATTGACTTTAACATCTATGCTCAATTAAAAATCCTCAATTAAAATCCTATATCATATGAAGGATGACTCAGTCTTAGCTTAAAAGAATTTGGGGTGTTACAAACATGTTTAATGCAATATATCATTCCTTAAACAAGTAGAATTGAGTTTACTCCAAGTATGTTTCAATGATGCTTCAAAATAGTATAGTTATTTTTTTCAATGTTTAGATAATAATCAGTCTATAATTTTTTCATACTTACTCATTGTTATAAGTCATCTCTTAGGATTTGGTTCGTTTAGCATATATATTCATACTAGTCTTGTTGTACGCGCTTTGTGTGTGATTAAAACATATACCTCATCTGATAATAAATATTATAGAAAAAAATTAAATTTAATTATGAAGTTAGAAAAGATAAATAATTTACTGCAAAAGTGATTTTGATAAATTATTTATTTGTAAAGGTCCTATATATCATGGTAAATTAGAATTTTTCTTAACGGCTATAGAGTATTTTTCTTGATTCAAATAAGAAAGAAGTAGAAATACTTTAAATAAGGGAGATTTAAGAGTCTTTCCACTGCTAGAAGTCCTTATTATATCATTTATTTTCAGATATTTTAAAAGTCAATATTATAAATATAATTAGATAAGAATTTAAAAAAAATTATGAAAAGACGATTTTGTCTAAACAAGAGTATTTTGATGAAGGACAAAAAGTTCAAATAATATTTCTATGTGTCTTCATGGTTTTAATATAATTTGGATATAGATATAGGTAGATCAGATATATTGCCTATAGAGTTTTATGTTAAAAGATCCTTAATTATTTTTTCCTTTTCAAAAATGTTCTTTGTTTAGATTTTATGCTTACAAGAAATAAGTATTATATCCTTGCTATAAATAAATATCATGCCTTATATTCGTAATTTCATGTAATTTCCTAAAACAATCAACTTACCATAGTAATTTCAAGTCTAATATTCCTATGTCTTATCAATTTTTGCTTGTTTAGATACCATCATTTAATTTATTTGAAATTAATTTCAAACCAACACTTTATATTTAGATCCCCAAGCATCCAAAAGTATTCACAAATTATACTTATAGAATGTTGTATACTAGCATGTCCGTTATATCATTATAATATAATATCAGATAAGTATGATGCCTATAGAATTTGATGATAGATTTATATAAATAAGTAAATCGGTTTGCTCCTATTGAGATCGAATGGAGAGAGCATTGAGAGAGATTGAATTGGAAAGAAGATTTTCTGATTATTATTTCACAGATGCATACAAGTGTGTGTGTATATATATATATATATATATATATATAGAGAGAGAGAGAGAGAGAGATGGATGACCCCTATGCTATGTACCATATACCATCTTCCCATGGGATTAATACCCAAGATTTATCCTAATTAACTAACTGTTGGATTAACTAACTAACTAAAACATTAAATAACATTATAGCTATTAATAACTAATTAGGTAATTTGTTAGCCTCTCCAATACTCCCCGTCAAGCTGGATGTATTGAAGAGATTCGATAGTCCAAGCTTGTTTAGTAAGAAGTCATGTTGTGTTCTTCCTAATGCTTTGGTGAGCAAGTCAGTCTGCTGATCCTTAGTGTTTTGGTAGATGGTCTAGATGAACCCCTTCTGGATCTTTTCTCTAATAAAATGGCAATCTATCTCTATGTGTTTCATGCATTCATGAAACACTAGATTGGCAGCAATTTGCAATGCTAATTTGCTATCCCAGTAGATGAATGTTGGTTCTATCAACTTTACACCCAACTCCTTAAACAGACTTGTGACCCATACAACCTCAGCTGTTAGTGCAGCTAAGCTTCTATACTCTATCTCTGTGGAACTCCTAGATACTGTGTGTTGCTTTTTTGATTTCTAGGAAATAAGCGAATCACCAAATTTCAGGACAAAACCAGTGACTGATCTTCTTGTGCTTGGGCATTCAGCCCAATCTGCATCACAGTATCCACTTAACTGAGGTTTCTAGTTAGAGCTCATCAGCAACCCCTTTCTAGGTTCCAACTTGATATATCTGATTACACTCAATGCAGCTTTCCAATGTGATACCTTAGGCTTTTACATGATCTAACTCAGTGATTGAACTGCAAAAGCTATGTCTGGTCTCATAATGGTGAGGTAGAGTAGTTTGCCAACCAACCTTTGATACCTTGGTATATCCTCATATAAGGTGTCTAGATCAAATTCAACACTGGTTAGTTTTGTATTACATTACAGTGGTGTCATGTTAGGCTTGGCATTCCATTAACCTGCTTCAACTATTAATTCAAGTATATATTTCCTTTGATTCATCACAATACCTTTATTGGACCTCATAAATTCAATGCCCAAGAAATGTTTGAGGTCACCCAAGTCCTTGATCTAGAAGTGACTGTGTAAAACATGTTTGGTCTCCTCTATCAACCTTGCATCATTCACTATGAGCAATAGATCATCAACCTAAACTAAGACTATCACCAGTCCACCAACCCTTTTCTTTGTGAACAAGGAGTAATCTGGATGGCTATGTGAATAGCCTGAACTTAATAATTCTTCATTTAACTTGACATTCCACTATCTTGAAGCCGGCTTAACAGTTGCCATTTTTACTTATGAAGATAATGCCTCTTGAAAGTCAATCCCCTCAGTTCGGCTATATCCCTTGGCCACTATCCTAGCTTTACATCTATCAATCTGACCATCAGTTTTATATTTAATCTTAAATACCCATTTGCAACCAATAATATTCTTCCCTTCAAGTAGTTCATGTCACACCCCAAAGTCCCATTAAGGCAGACTGGCACCCGTTACTGATAAGGCTCGGGAGAACCAACTTGTATCTATGCAGTTAATATACATATTATAAGGAATTTCTACATTTGATATTCCTTTAAGAAAAAAATAGTGATAACAAGCTATAAAGGAAATGCATATGGCTAGGCCGTTGGGGCCATGGTGCTTAAAGTACGAGACATTATCACACTTTAATTTACATAGTCTAAAAGCCTGTAAATAAGGAAAAACATCTAATAAGGGTTAGGATAGGCCCTGCCTCGACTAACTGTACGATACAAACATATAACCTCTAGACATACACAAAGCCCCGAAGCAACCTGGAGCTTAGAAAAAGCAGCTGAATATCTTGTACTCCTATTGAGGTGATCTAGTAGCACCTGTACCTTCAAGAAGAAATGCAGGTCCTCCATAAGGGATGTTGGTATGAGATAATATACTAAATATATAAGGAAGGAAATACTATGTATCAAGTAACAATTCAATTGAATTATGCACTAGTGTAGGATAAAAGACTACCTTTGGTTACACTTTGAAATCATGTACTTTATATTTTTTATATTACTTTACCTTTAATGTATAATTTGTGCACAACTGTAATACAAATGAACAACTGATCAATGGTAAAACTGTATTAGGATCGTCCCTAGCTAGGTTCTTCCTTAACCCATCGGGCTATGACCCGTAATAGAATCATCCCTGGCTAGGTGATTCTAACACCCGTCGGACTACCACCCATCAATAAACAATATATTTTATCTTACAATTACCTTTGACATGTAGATAATCATACAAGACAATATGACGATGAAAAGAGTACGTTATCCAAATAATGAAATGCACATAAGATGAAATAACTAGTGAACTTTATTTAGGAAGCAGAACTCATGTAACTTGTTATCTACATGTGTATGCTGATTTGAAAGTGACTGTGTATGGAAGCCTATGAACATATCAAAGAGTGTAGACACAATTAATAGTTGTGTCGGAGTTAGTAAGTGCCCTTATGTGCCAAGGAAGGATCTATGTGTCATGCCAAATAATGCGAAATCAAGTAGCCTTACATACCTCATTGTATGACCTTGTTACTACCTTGGGATAACTTTTCCTTCCTCCAAATACTGATCTGCAATATAGTAGGTGATAAAACTAGCATTAGCAGCCAATACATATACCTTGACAGCCCAATCACATAAGAAAACAACACACGGGCAGCAAGCGAGTGTTTATAAACACAAATGTATTCTTTCAACCTTTCTGCCCCTATAGCATTTTCTAATACATATTATGATGTACACATCATTTCCAACTTGTTTCAACACAGCCCACAAAGCACAATACATAATTATTCTACACAACTTACAAATGGACAGCATAACGTTACCTTCCTTCGCTACATTTCGACGTTGACAATTCCAACCCTATTCCAACTCAAACCAAATTTTTTCAATAATATTTACACATACAGATAGTCCTAAAACATGCTTAAAACATCATCCAAAAAGTCATGAAGGATGTGAGCCAATAACCTTCCATCCAACAGTCCACAAGTTCCAATCAACATTACATTTAAGATAGCACAATAAAACGTGCTTGTTAAATGAAACCAAAATCAGGACAGCAAACTTAGGGTAACATCTATAACTCAAAACATGTTAAGTACATCATTTTGTCTTGATAATACAGCTCACAAACCATAGAGAAGTCACCAAAACACAAGGCAAGTTTGCAGGAACTTTCTGAATACATGTTGTCCCAAATTTCTAGCACAAACATACTAGCATATACTTCTTGTTTTTCATACGAAAACCATACTAAACACATGTGTAAACTTACTTACTACTACCTTCAAGGTGTAGGGCTTCTCCAAGAACCCTAAAAGTTCCTTTTAGCTACTTTACAAAGTTAAGAGACGTTGGGAGAAAAGTTGGAGATAATCTGATTTTTTTGTTGGTCAAGTTAATAGTGACTTGTGGGAGCTGTTGTAACCCTTTTGAAAGTAGGGTTCTGGCCGCCTTACTAAGTCATTCTCAGTGTTATTTCACCAAGCAGTTGATGAAGCTCCTTCCCCATTTCATTAAGGCCTTATGGGGCTCAAAATGGGTTGGGCCATTGCTGCCTATTTTTCTAGCTTCTTCTTAACTAGCTTGGGCCGAAAGTATCCAAGAAATTGTGATTTATTTGGGACCTTTCAATACACTTCTTGGGCTGAATATATAGTCCATTTATGATTCTAAAACATGGTCCAAGGTTACTGTCACGACCCAACCCAGGGGCCGTGATTAGTGCTGGTTAGGCACCCGGACAAACAATAAACCGGATTTCTATTTATAATAACTAAGGAATTTCACGAAATTTTGATAGAGTTTCCTCTGTTTTACTGACTAGCCTCACCTGCAAACGGCGAACCCAGCAATAACAAACATTACTATATAAGTATATATACATATGGGGGCCGATAAGGTCACCGCTGCGGTAGAACCGCCCAACAAATGTATCATACAAACAAAATCATACCAACATAGTTTCCACACCCACATGTATCTACAAACCTCTATATACAGAAACTAGATCATAAGATGTGACAGGGCCCCGTCATTCCCTCAAACATGTACAAATGCAAAATAACAATAAGTACATGTACAAGTATATACCAAACGATCTGCTCCTGATGCAAGGGACCACTTCAATGGTGCACGAAAGTCCTAAGAAGACGGCCCTCTAACCTGTTCGTCGGTACTTGCGGGCATGAACGCAGCCTACGAAAGGAGGGGGTAAGTACGAAATACTTACCAAATATGTAAAGCGGAAAGTCCAGAATGTAAGTGAAAGTAATAATCCGAATAAGAAAATATAGAAGTCAAACCTGTATATAAACATCAAAATATTTATTTATTCAAATATCAAAATAATGCACATCGGACAGGAATGATGGCGACCTCCAAACTCGCGCCATACCACAGCATAACACCAGAAGTTTCAAATCTCCAAAATCTCCAACACAAATCCCAATTGTATCATAGGTGAGCCGAGGCGAACAACGGCCAAGCACTCACGTCATAGGATAGGTGAACCAGGGCGACACGCCAAGCATTCACGTATCATAATGCATAAAGGTCATCATGCCTGTTTATGGAGCTGAGGCGATGGTACCACGCACTCCCATGAGCCGGGGCGAACTCCTAGCACTCACACATCATGATGCCATCCTAGCCCAGCTCCTTATGTCTCCAAGCTAAGAAAAGTCGGTCTATGGGCAAACCGACCCGCCGTATCTAACCTACTTCGGAATATATATATATATATACATATAATAATATATGCGGACAAAATAACTGGCCCAGGAACCAGTGAACGGGGCCAAAAGGGCACGAACAGAGTCATGAGAATCATATGCATAAAACTGGTTTCAAACACTTAGCAATCTGCAAAATATTTACTTTTGAAATCAAGTAGTTATTCTTTTATGAGATTTTGCCAAAATTGCTCAAACTCACAGTTAGAGAGAATTTCGGAACGAATTGAACTTATAGCTTTCCAACTCTCTAATTCATATCAAATGAACACTATGCATGGGTTCAAAACACTAAAATTTAAGATGAAGTAAATTTATCAAAAGATTGGCTAGAAATAAACATAGATTATTTTCAGACCCAAACTATAAAAGAAAGGGATTTTTCAAATGTACAACGTTGATTAAGCTTACTAATTCATACCAACGAATAGCAAATCTTTACATACCTCAATTTTGCTTGCCAACTAACTCTAACGTAAGGTCAATCCAAACTTAGACTTCCGGACGTTCAATGTCTACACAATTACAATAACGCCAACAATTAATATTCGTATCAAACCTTCATTCCTAACTTTTTCGTTCTAAATTTATAAAAACTTTGGCAGTATTTTCCCTTAAAATACGCTTCCACGAGAATTCAACTTAGCTCAAATAATCAATCAATCAACAACAACAACAGCCCATAATATCAATAAACCTTTTCCAATACTACCATAACGTCAAAATGCCACAAAACGCTATTGCAACGTAAATAGAAAAAACAGGGCAGCAGTGAATCAAACTCATATCTATCATATTCAAGCCTTCCGATATACTCCAAAAAACACAATACATCACTCCAACACCCAACGCAAACCCCCAACGCTAAAACATAACATTATACCTTCGACGGGACTCCAATTTAAGCTAACGTTCATGTAATCTTTTGAGTAGTTTTCTAACTATTCCTTAACCCCATAAAGACTATTTCCATGCCAAATAAAAACAAATACATGACAACAATTCAATATATAGTCATATGCAATTTTGTTCCCAATTCGACCACAAATTTGAAATTCGTAATTCCATTAACAACCAATCCTATTTTCTCGTTTTACCTTCATTTTAACACATTAGTAACACCTTCACAACCTTTAATTAATATAAACGAAGATAAAAATTAACGTACCTTGCAATCCTTCACTACACCCAAATCTTTCGTAACCGCTAAACTATGCATTTTCTTGACCAACTAACGCCACCATGCTACTTAGGGGATTCAATATACCGAGCTTGAAGCATCAAATAATCGAAAAAATGAAAAACAGAATTTTTTTTGATTCCACTATAGCAACCCGAGAGTCTACAACTTTGTTCAATATTTTTTCTCAATTTTTTCCAAGTATGGAACATTGTTGATCTTGTATAAAATATGTTTGTATATATAGACCATAAGTAGACCACTTGGACCAATAAAAAGTTTCCATACACATTTGAGCCCACCTCAAATTATAATGAAGGACCAAACTTAAAAGAAATGTTGCATTCGATCCCAAACTTTATTAAATCGAGCCAATTTAGGACTTTCGGGGTTTAAGTTAAGTTACGGGTCCTAACATCCTCCCCCCTTAGGAACATTAGTCCTCGAACAGTTATACTAACCATGCAAGTTATATCTATATTATCACATTTTGTCAATATACAACTTAGTTAGCATACATCATGCTCGAGAGGAGAATAACTCACCTGAAGATACAAGAAATAAGTGAGGATACTTTTTCTTCATTTGCTCCTCCGCTTCCCAAGTCAATTCCTCCTTGTTATTATTTCACCATAACACTTTGACTGAGTCCACATCCTTGTTGCGAAGTCTCTTGACTTGCCTATCTAATATAGCAACAGGTTGTTCCTCAAAAGTCGGTTCCTCCGTAACCTGTATATCCTCCAGAGGAAAAATTCTGGAAGGGTCAACAATGCATTTATGAAGCATGGAAACATGGAACACAGGGTGGACTCCACTCAAATCTGTTGGCAGTTCTAGGTCGTAGGCAACCATGCCTATTCTACGGATGATCTGGTACATACCAATGTACCTTGGGCTCAGCTTCCCTTTCTTACCGAATCTCATCATGCCTTTCATAGGTGATATTTTTAGAAATACCCAGTCTCCAACCTAGAACTCTAACGGGCGACGACGATTATCGACATAAGACTTCTGATGGCTCTGAGCTGTTAATAACCCATCTCAAATTAATTTCACCTTGTCCACCGCTTGCTGGATTATGTCTGGTCCAATCAACTCTATTTCACCAACTTTGAACCATCCGATCGGCGATCGATACTTCCTACCATACAATGCCTCGTACGGTGCCATTTGAATGCTGGAATGATAGCTGTTATTATATGCAAATATGATTAACGGTAAGTGGTCATCCCAGCTACCATGGAAATCCATCATGCAGGCTCGTAACATATCTTCTACTATTTGAATAGTATGCTCAGCCTGACCATTGGACTGGGGGTGGAATGTTGTGCTAAGACTTACCTGCGTACCCAAACCTGCCTGAAATGACCGCTAGAAATTTGCCGTGAACTGGGCACCTCTATCGGAGATAATAGACATAGGAACACCATGAAGGCGTACAATCTCCTTAATATATAATCTGGCATAGTCTTCAGCCAAGTAGGTTGTTCGAACTGGAGGAAAATGAGATGATTTTGTCAATCTATCAACAATAACCCAAATAGAGTCGTACCTTCATGGAGTGCGAGGCAAGCCTGTAATAAAGTCCATATTAATAATCTCCAACTTCCACATCATAATCTCCATTTCCTGCAGCAACCCTTCAGGCTTTTGGTGTTCTGCCTTCACTTGCTGATAGTTCGAGCATTGGGCAACGAACTCTGCTATATCATGTTTCATGCCATCCCACCAATACAAGCGACTGAGGTCATGATACATCTTTGTTGACCCAAGGTGAATAGAATAACGAATATGGTGTGCTTCGCCCATCACCTGCTGTCGTAAACCGGCAATATTTGGTACACATAATGTACCTCTGAACAATAAGATCCCATCAGGAGAAAGCTTGAATGGGGTCTGCCCCTGCTCCCGGGTTGTATCCCTATATTGAACTAGGGTAGGATCTTTATATTGCCTCTGCTTAATCTCGGCTACAATAGAAGATTTGGCTATGCCTCGGACAGTGACTCTTGCGTTACCCAAATTCGCCACTCGAACTCCCAAACTAGCTAACTGTTGGATATCCCAAACTACCTCTTTTTTTCTAAGGGTGAATCAGCTAAACTTCCCATGGACTTGCGACTAAGCGCATCTGCTATGACATTGGCTTTCCATGGATGGTAGAAAATATCAATATCGTAGTCCTTCAGTAATTCTAACCATCGCCGCTGCCACAAGGTCAGCTCCTTCGGCTTAAATATATACTGGAGACTCTTATGATCAGTAAAAATATCGACATAAACACCATATAAATAATGCCTCCAAAATTTTAAAGCATGGACTAACACAGCTAACTCCAAATCATGGGTAAGGTAATTCTGCTCGTGCTTCTTAAGCTGCCGGGAAGCATAAGCTATTACTTTGCCATGCTGCATTAATACGCACCTCAAACCCACACGGGAAGCATCACAATAAACCATATACCCATCTGGACCATCAGGCAAGGTAAGGACTAGAGCTGTAGTCAACTTTTCCTTCAAGGTCTGAAAACTGCGCTCACAGGCATCGGACCACGAGAACTTCGACCCTTTTTGTGTCAATTTTGTCAAAAGTGTTGCAATGGAAGTAAAGTTCTCTACAAATCTCCTATAATAACCAGCTAGCCTAAGAAAACTACGCACCTCCGTCGGCGTTGTGGGCCTAGGCCAATTCTTCACACCCTCAATTTTCTGATAATCTACTCAAACGCCATCAGCTCCTATAACATGGCCCAAGAACGTTACCGAAGATAACCAAAACTCTCATTTCGAAAACTTTCCATACAACTTTTGATGACGAAGAGTACCAAGGACAATTCTCAGGTGGTCCGTATGGCTCTCTTCAGAACAGGAGTAAACTAGGATGTCATCAATGAACACGATCACGAACACATCCAGGAATGGTTTAAACACTCGATT
>JAOTQJ010129715.1:0-10228 GCA_025642045.1 Solanum sejunctum | reverse complement strand
GTTATAAAGGAATTTGGCTTGGTAAGTGTTCACGTGCCCCTATCGGGCACTGGTCACGACCCCAGGGTGGGGTATGATAATCTCATCAACTCAATTCTCATTCAATGTTCAAGGCTCAGATCAATCATTATGAGGAAGTCAATTAGACAAATCTCTAAAGTTCAATTATGAATACTCATGGGACCATCAAGTTCTATCAACCCATCATCATACTCATATCACAAATCATAATCAACATTCTCAGTTCAAGGCTCTAGACTCAATACCTAGGTTAATTCATGCAATCCTTTATAAAATAACATATAGGGGTTGTGAAATAATTCATAAATGTATTTAATCGGTAAAATCAAATTTATGATGATCATTAACATTAGAAAATACACAAGATAGATAAAATTTACAAGAAAAAAATTCATGAAAAAACTATATAGAGACTCAATACGTTGATCCATCAATCTCTCTCAATCAAGGGGCACATGAAAGAACAATCTCATGTTTTAGGTTAGCCTTACATACCTAGAATGAAGGTAGACAATCAACTTGCAAAAATCTAACTTGAACTTCTCAAATCCTCGCTCTTCTCTCTTCTCTATAGCCCTAGGTCTTTTGTTAGAATGTTCAGAAAAACTTAGGAATGGGTTAAAAATCCTTTTTATGCTAAAAGCCTCCTATATTAATCGTGTTTTAAGTTTAGGAGGGGTTGAAAAAAGTCAGGAATGCCCCTTATGAAAAATTAGAAAAATGTTCAGCTCGAGACACCTAGTCTGCCTCACGGACCTGGGTATTTTTCATCGTTTTTCTCCCAAAATTTTTCCGATCGAGTTTTCTTGTTACGTCGAAAATATTGGGATCACATCTAAGTGTGGATCCGTGACAAGTCCGTGATGCGGATATGTCGCGCACTTTTTCTGGAATGTGTTTTCGCATTGAAAACTTATCTTTTGATCAGGTTGCTATAATAATCAATCAAGACTATTTTCCCACACAATTTTTCGTGATGATCGCAATTCTGGCCTCGAATTTGCCATCAGATCTTGGAAAGATATATTATGTGAGCACCTCTCATTTAGGAGTATTTTGATAATTTTACCGAGTGTTACAATAAATATCGATATAAATATAAATTCATTAAAAGGTAAATATTTTAATTGATTGGGTGTATAAAATGAGTATTATTAAAAGTAGTATTTAGAGATGGGAAGGTAAAATGAGTATTATTAAATGAAGTACTTAGATAAGGGAAGGTGACTTAAATGTATGTATTGATGATTGAGCATTGGCAATCAGAATAATTATTGAAATTTGAAAACTGTTGCAACGTATAGGATTAGGGAAGATGGAAATAATACCAAGAATTTGGATATGCTTCATTAAGGCATTTAAATTTATATTCTTTTGGGAAGAAATTAATATATTATTGTTTAATATTTAATGAACTATTTTAAAAATAATTTTATTGTACTATGGAGGGTAAAATCATAATTCAACTTTGAAGCTAAAAGCTTTCGACTTTTAATATAACTAGTTTTTAAGAATGTGTGTTGCAAGTTTATTCCATGTCAACTGATATAATCTTTAAAATAATATAGATAGATAATCTTAAACATATAAGTAACAATTGATTAAAATTTTGGAAGTACAATAATTTATAGCTATATCATCAATTGAATTGGTTTGACTTTTTTCTTTAGTAGTTTTCCTAATAAGTGATGTCTTCTTTGTCTTTTGATATTTTAACAACAAATAATTTGTATATGAACAATATTAGTTATGTTTGCAGATGCTTTGAGTCTTAAAGTTTATACCTTGTCTTCAGAAATTGTAGCCTTCTCCTTTTAATTTTTATAGTCACACATTATTTTTGAATAATAGTATTTTATAGAGGTTACACAAAAATTTGAACATATACATTTTTCAAGATGGCTAATATATTGTTGTCAACTTCATGGTCTAACACATGTAAATAATTAAAAAGTTTTTTGCTATAGAAATAATTAATTAATAATTAGTAATATCAGTAAATTTAATCTCAATAGATATATAAACCATAATTGTATATGCCACATGTATATCCTTTGTTTAATGTAAGATTATAAATTCTATTGTATGTGAATTTGATAGAATAATTTGAGTAAACTTGTTAAATAACCTCATAATTTATAAATATAACAAAATCTATCACCATGTGTAAATATTTGAGGGAAAAAGATCAAAAGGATTAATAATCATATATGTACGAAATGTTTATACTTTTTATACTTTTCAAAAATCTTAAACATATGTTATATTTTTTTAAAAATCATATTATATTTTTATAACATAATAAATTATTAGAAAAGGGGTGTCTAATATTGTGAATGATCAGAAGTGAAAAGTGCACAATTCCAATGGTAAGTCTGAAATGTTGATAAACAAACAAGAATTTGATTGCAAACACAATTTAAAAAGTGACGATATATTAATAGAGCAAAAAAAAATTGACAACTACAAAATTCAAGCGGTAAGAAAATGCTAACCTCTCTCTCTCTCTCTCTCTCTCTATATATATATATATATATATGCCATAGAAAATGATAACAAAATTCTCTACTCCAACATTAATCCAAAAAATTCGTAGCGTTTCTCTCCTTTCTTTTCTATCCGCTGGTTCCTATTCTATTGATGTATACAGTTGATTTTAATAGATGATTATGGTATTTTATTATGTTTTTAATTCAATGTAAACTCTTCACATTCTTTATATTTTAATAGTAATTATTGATAGTTTTAATAGATGAATGTGGTCTTTTATTATGTTTTTAATGAAACATTAACTTTTCCAATTGTTCAAATATTTTACTATTTATTTATTTTTTTAAAAAAAATCTAGCATCCATTCATTGCAAGCTCGTTAAGTCTTTTTTATTATACTAGATTTATGACACGTGCATTGTACGTGGTATTTTAGATATATTGGCATATACTAAATATTCATCAAAGGTCTACCTTAATAAATATACGTCATAATATTTTCGAATTTTCATGTTCATTCTTTAGTGTTGGTAAGTTTTTTATAATCTTTGTTGACTAATTATATTTGAGAAAAGTTCTAAAGAGCACGACTAGTATATACATATATATGTGTACGTATTATCACAAATATCTAAGATTTTTTCTCCATAAATATTGAAAAAACATTCAAACATCTTACCGCTTCTTCTCATGTGTAATTCACCTGGATAAGTTTTCTCTAATTTTAATTTTCAATTATTTTTGGGGTTCAATTTTTTTTTTATATCATTAGTTATAAGCATCTCGACAAAAGTTTTGTATCGTAAAGATATTTTTTCAACTTTAAGGTATTCACTATTACACATGATCAATTTTTTTTCCTTTAGCCACGGAAACGACATTAATCATTCAAATTAACCTGTTAGGCAATCTTCATCCATGAACAAATGTGGTGAAAAGATGCAAAGCCTTTGATGGTTGTCCATATGGCACCATATGTGTTGCTCCTCTTATTGTTGCAAATGTAATTTTTTATCCATATTCAACTTGCCAGCCTATCCTACTTGCCCTTTGTGAAAACATTCCCGAGCTAATTCACGCACCAAGGTTCTTGATCCTATTTGACGCTGTATTCCAAAATTTAGTACTTCTTCGAAGACCACAGGCGTCACCTCTAGGAAAAAAGAAGGTCCTAGTTCTGTAAAGTCGCATCCTTCAATTGATGAACATCCTGCACCTCCATTTAACCAAAGCGTAAGAGGTAGTTTGTGAGCATCTTTTTCAGCTTCAACAAAGTAATAGAAAAAACTTCTTCCAGCCTGCTCATCAATATTCGCTGTGGATGATCCACATATCCAATATATCATCTAAATCCAAGTTTTGGTTGCCCTGATAAATTTTCTATCAAAACCTTTTATTGGATGTCCATTCCCAAATATTCAAAATAATACTAATAAACACAAATACTCCTATAAGAAAAAATGTTGCACATTGTTTTGAGAATTCACACTAAATTATGTAATAACATGCATATAGTAGGTATACAGGAGGCAAAACAAATAAGATACATGCATTAATCTACAGGCTTTAATTTAGCTTAGGTGCACAATAAAGAAGCTCGATGCTTAGGTGCACAATAAAGCAGTCATCTGTGATGCGAGTTCCATAGATAAAAAACCGTCAAAGAATTTGTTTGTGAATATTTCATGGCCAGATTCCTTTATGATTGTGTTATCTGTAATGGATAGTTCCAAAAATTCTTTGTGCACCGATGTGTAGCTGGGGTTGACCCGATTCAATCAGCCATTAGCTGCCCAGAAACTTCTTCATATTGAGTAAGGATCTTCATAATAAGATTAAGAGAAGGGCATCATCAGTTAATATACCACATTCTTTAGCAATTCCTATAGCCAAACAACTTTCAACTGCCTCTTTAACACCATGACGAACTAGATCATTGATTCCAACTACTGCAATCAATGTATAGCCACTTTTAGCAATACTATTTTCTTGATAACCTTGTGCGACGTCCTTTAAAGCCAAGCAAAGAGTGCGCAAGGCTACATCAGCAAAGTCAGTGATGACATTTTTCATTGATTATATCTTTAATCTTTTTCAGGAATGCAACATCATTTTCTGTGAAATCTCCCCCTTAGAGTAATTATTATATGCTCGATGCTGGATTTTCAGTTACAATAATATTGTAAATACATCACAATAGATCTATGGACGGCACAGAGTACGTAGAATTGCAACTTACAGATCATTTGCTACCACAATTTCTAGTCATTTGCCATTGGCTCCACAAACTTACCAAAATTCTTGCTAAAGAAATTAGAATCTGGCTTCCATTCTTACCTTCTATCTTTGCATTTTCATATTATTATAAATCTACTAGTCTGTTTTCTCTTCCCCTTAGTATGCCCTTTGGTTTTTCCTAACATGAAAAATATTACAAAAGCTTGTGAAGATGGGATGAATAACCAAACAACATGTTATAATATTGTAGAGAGGTATGTATCTCACTTACAGAGGCAGAGCTTTGTCAGCAACTTGCAAGCTATGGATTGCGCTACCTCACTTGGACTTAAGCTACGGAAAGACAACGTTAGCAAAAATGTCTACAATCTCTGTCGCATTAGACACAAGGATTTTTCCGTACAAGTTTAGTTTGTATTTGACTGCTTTTTGCTGCATTGCATAACATGTAAATACATTGAACTGAGGTCAAATTTTGATCTTATCATGTTTGTGGCATCTGGTTATCTTTAAATGACTATACTACACAGTTGGACTAGAAGGTAATATATCTACTTTATGTGTTCGCTATCCATTCTCATACTCCTTGATGCAACGCTTCAAGTAATTCAATTGCTAAAATATAAAGTGTTAACACCTTGGTGTGTGGATGTCGAAATTGACTGTAATATAGTTGTGCGAATAGGTGTACTCTGTACATGAACATTAGTATTAAAAAAATAATTTGAAACTTACGACAATGGTGAGTAGCCACACCTGCGAGAGAACCACACCTGCGAGAGAAGTAACATTGTTGGCCTGGGAGCAAAATGGCACAAACCAAGTACTTTATCATTATCAAGAATTAAGTAATACAGAGGCTAAGCAATCATAACGAAGTTCCAATGGCGGCATAGATAAATGAGACTAATACAACTGTGTGACAACACCAAGAAGGACATCAGATATTCCAATGGCTGAACACATATGTCAAAGGTCTCCTTGTCAACTGCAATTAGATTGATCATAAGGGAGACTCATTAAAAAGATATCATGAGCAGGTCCTTTCTGGAGACACTTCATGAGATGGGTGAATAATTCAGTAATCTTGTTGTGAAGGCACTTAAAAGGAATTATAGTATCAAAACTTCCTCCAGCATGTTATTGTTTGTGTGGAAATCTATAGTTATTTGGAGTAATACCTCTCGGTTACGTGTCCAACAATTTCATAACTTAGCCCAGAAACTATTTTTTTACTTATTTACCATCGAACTAGTTTCTTAGTCCTTAACAGGAGCATTACTTAAATTGCTATAGAAAATCGTAGAAGTGTAATCTCAAGAAAAGTAATAGCAGCCTCTGTTGATCAAACTGGCAAAGTAATCTCAAGAAAAGTAGTAGCAGCCTCTGTTTATTAAAGTGGCAAAGTAATTTCATGAAAAGTAGTAGCAGCCTCTGTTGATTAAAGTGGCAAAGTAACAAATAGTGAAGAAGATGGTGGTGGGTTGTAAAGATCATTGTACATTTTTTTCCTACAGAAATAAATCATCTCTACTGAATTTCGGTGGACCAGACAAAGATTTGTATTAGAGACAGGATGAACAACAGTTGTGCTTTTCTCTGAAGTAGTGTTTTTTCAAAACCGGCTATGAAGCATTGACATATGTAGTTAGTAGGCGTTAGGTTTTCGGTTTTTTTAAGTGAGGGTTATTTTCGTAATTTGACTTTAATTTTTTTAAGTGAGGAGTATTTTCATAATTTGACTTAGATTTTTAGAGTTGGTATTTTTAAGGTAGTATAGAGGGGTATTTTTGTAATTTGACTTTAGATTTTTAGAGTTAGTATTTTTAAGGTAGTACAGATGAGGGGTATTCTCATAATTTGACTTTATATTTTTAGAATTGGTGCTTTTAAGTGTGTCGGCAATGAAATTTGAGAGAATAGGATGTATGTAAACTTACTTCGACTAATTTCGATAGAAATATTGGAAAAATGATTGAAAATTATCTAAATATTTTCACTTAAATGAATAAACATTGGTTAGTAATATTTGCGTAAAAGACACTTCCTTGGCATCAATGGGAACATTATCTCATTAAAGATTTATAGGTTAGAGAAAATGTGGTGTTGCTAGATTTTGGTGGCAGGTGAAGTAGGAGAACAAGATGTCGACAATATTTGAAAGTTATCTTTTATGTCGTGTAATGTGTTGATCAAGAAAGCAAACTTAAATCAGTTGCATAAGAATTAATTTTTAAGAGAAACTATTTAAATAATCTTTATCTAAGATTATAAACTTTTTTATAGTAATACGAAATTAAAATAAAATTTGTATGGTGTATAAACAAAAATTAAATTAGTAACATAATAGTCAGCACTAAAGTCTTTCAGCGAGTCAGAGAAGAACTTATTTACACTACATATTCCCTGGAGAGTAGCAATGATAAGAGGTGCACGTGCAGACAACTCTCTCCTTCTACCAGAACTCAGGGGAACTAACCAACGAAGCTGTACACCAAGAGATGACTCAGACATTTGTCCTAAACGTGTGATTTCAATATACAAGTGTAATTGGCATAACATATGCTCCGATATACAAAGCAAAGAAGTCTTCTTTTGAATTATTAATACAGTGAGACTCTTAATCATCCTGATCAATACTTTTCAGTTTCTTTATCTGTTACAACTTTTTCATATCAACATTCAAACTATCCTAACAAGCCATAATTAATTTGTGAAAGTAGTAGAATTCGATCAAACTATGACAAATTATTTAGGGTTCGTTTGGTACAAAAATGAATAGTGCAGGGATTAGTAATGCTGAGATTATTTTTTATCCCGTGTTTGGCTTATTGCTTCCCACTTAATTTTGTGTTTGGTTTAAAACTATATAAAAAGTTCTTTTCCAATTATACCTTTGAACTATTGTCAGTTTTCCTATTTATATAATTGGATCAAGGTACATAATTGTTGGACAATATTATTTCTAATAAAAATAATACATCAAGACCATATTCGTTACAATTTAAAATTTGAATACGAAGTGATTAACAAATTAATTCACCGAAGGAAATCTCAAGTCGGAAATGAAAGAAGTCTCTTTAAGTACTATTTCGTTACAATTTTTTTCTCATTAAGAAATGTCATTCCAATACCTCAATTGTCTTCTTGTTAAGAAATGTCATTCCAATATTCTTTCTCTAGTCTCTTTCTCCTGACAAAATTATTTTTGCAAACTAATTCTTTGATCCTGATACTGTAATTAATATATTTTTAGTCCAATCTAATCCTCAAAATTGGACCACCATTATATTCATTGAACTATAAAAATATTTAAGAATTCTTGAACACAAAATTGAACAGTTACAAATAGAAAATGATGGCCCTGAGCAACAGGCCAGAATGAAAATTGATATAATGTGATTTTCATATATTATTTTATCATACAACAAATCCAAATCCTACTAATAGTAATGAGATAGAAGAAACTCTTGTAATGAGATGGTCCAAACCAAATTCAATCTAATAGTAAAAGTTCATCACAAAACCCCAATAAGATATATAGAAGAAACTCTTGTAATGAGGGGTAGTTTAGTTATTTTGTTGCTTTATCCAAGTATTACTAAGCATAGTATTAGTAATCCCTAGATATCCTAGATATTAAATAAGACCACATATGATGGATTAAATTATCCATGTATTAGATATATTTAAGTTAAAGTGTCCAAACAAATATTGGATTCTTGATTAAATCTTAATCCATGGATTATCGTACCAAATGGGTTGTTAGAGTATCAGATTGCTATTTGTAGCATTAACCATTTCTCTGAAACATTGCACAGAACTGTTAAATTTGTTCACTTCTATTTCGATTATACAAATTCGGAGAAGAGAGCAACATATATATAGGATATGAAACTAAAACACAATTAAACTAACAAACAAAGAAGTAAAGAAGAAAGGCAAAACTCAGCAACATCAATCGCTGACATGTTCTTAGACAAAGTAAAAGTAACTAGTATAATTTGAGTGGAAGACAAAAGTAGAGGCGGCCTGCATAAAGCATCAAACAGTGCCAGCATTTTGTGTGTCTCCTCAACCAAGGCGGCCTGCATAAAGCATAAAACAGTGAAAGCATTTTGTGTATCTGTTCGACCAAGGCGGCCTGCATAAAGCATCAAACAGTGGCAGCGTTTGGTATGTCTCTTCAAGCAAGACAACCTGCGTAAAGCATCAAACAGTGACACCTTTTTGTGTGTCTCTTCGAGCAAGATGGGGATAGACGTAGTACATAAACATGGGCGGCAAAAAAAGATGTTAGCAAGTAATGTCAACAATTCCTAATCCAATTTTTAATCGTGTTTTGCTAGAGAAGGAACACAGTAAAAAGCTTGCCGGCTTGTTTTACTAAGATAATATGTTTGCCGAGCAGATGCAATGACAGAAGGTGGCGTTTGATGAGGATTTGCAAGCAAGTTGATTGTTTCAAACAGAGAAAAGCGAGAAGTTGCATATATTGGGCATTAGATGAATTTGGCGCCTGTCCAGAATGCTGGAGATAGAAGTGGTGACTCTTCGCTAGGAATTTGTACCAATACATGCTTTTAGTTAGGGTTTTTTTGGTTAGGGATGATGAGGTGCAGCTGTTCCCAATGAGATTCCTGTTTGGGATTGTTCGAAGTCTAAGAGTTAGCTGCCAAAGTCTCTGCGTAGAGGTTTATTGTGCAAGATTTAGGGCAGGAAATGAAAAAGCAGATGGGTGAGTTTTGTTAGTTCAGTTTCTATGGAGTTATAAGCATAAAATACAAATCGGCTTGTTGAAGAAGAAATATTAGTATATAATGTAATTATTAGCATAAAATACCAATCAGCTATTAGTTTCACCAAAGCATAAATTGTTCCTCATCTGTGGTTTATGTAAGAAGGAACAGTGGTATGTAAGTAATCTGCAGATAAAGTGGAGAGGTGAAGGCGATGAAAACCTGATGATTGCATTAGGCAAAATTTGACGGTACCTACTTGTTGATTGCGTTCTGCAGGATTTGAATGTGTGACAGGACGAGAGTACTGTCATATGTAAGTAATTTGCTGATAAAGTGGAGAGGTGAAGGCAATGGAAACCTAATGATTGCATTCTGAAGAATTTGACGGTACCTACCTGTTGGTTGTATTCTACAGGATTTGAATGTGTGACAGGAGGAGAGTTTGCCGTCGGTGTTTGATACTCAAGTAACAGAATCTCCTGTTAGGAGGTGCGAGAGGTTGGTGATAGGAGCTATTCGGAGGTGTAGAGGTAGACCGAAGAAGTAATATTACCAAAAATTACATATTCGTTGGGTGCTGAATATATCCTGATGAATATTAGGTGTGACTTTGTAATTCCCAAATATTTTTTTACCGCCTGGTATAACTCCGGGATGTGTTGTACGTTGTCGCCGTTACTTGTGTAAATTGCATGTATTAATCCATAGTTGTAAGCTGTCTGTACTAATTTTGGATC
>JAOTQJ010129704.1:0-10228 GCA_025642045.1 Solanum sejunctum | reverse complement strand
CAAAACTTAGTAGTATGCCCAATGTTCATTTTAGAAATCAAGAAGTTATTCATTTATGAAATTTTGTCAAAATTGCTTAAATCTACGCATAAAGGTGATTTCAAGGAACTTGCTTAATTTTCCATCATACGCACTATTAAAACAGACTTTACACAATTTTTAAAGTGGATTTCGGAACAATAGAACCCATAGCTTTCCAACTATTTAACTTTCGGTCAAATGAACACTATTCATGGATTTTAAAGATTCAAAAGTTATGGATGGAGATAACTTAGCATAATTGTGGCAAGTAATGAATATAGGTCCCATTTAGGCTTTTTCATCGAAAGTTACGGGCATTTGCGCCCTCCAATTGCATACATTCTTTTAACATACTCAACTATTTCACATTTTCAACAACTTGTGGGTTCTACATACCCAAGGGTCAAAATATAAATATAATTTTTATAAAAGTACCAAGGAGTGGACATAAGATATATTTGGACCCAAATTGTGAAGAAAAAGGAACTTTTCAAACATAAGACGCTGATCCAACTTAGCTAATTCATGCCAAGAGGTAGAAATGTTTACATACCTCGATTCCTTTCTCCAACTAAGTCCAACACAATACCAATCCCCTTTATGCTTCCAGATGTCCAACATCTACACAAATTACGATAACGCTAACGATTAACAACCATATCGGGTTTTAAATCCTAATTCTCTAGTTCTAAATTTTATAAAAATTTCGGCAACATTTCACCTTAAAATACTCCGGCCCGAGAATTTAAATTCACTTAAATAATCAACAACAACAACAACAACAACCTACAACATCAATAAACCCTCTCCAATATCATCACAACATCAAAACACCACAAAACGCTATTGCTTCATAATTGGTAAAATAGGGAAGCATTTATACAAACACATATCTACCATATTCAATCCTTCCTATATACTCCAAGAACTATAATACATCACTCCACCGCCTAGCGCAAACCCCTAACGCTAATACATAATGTTACACTTCCCATGGGGCTCCAATTCGAGCTAGCCCTCATGTATACATTCAAATAGTTTTCCCAACACCTCTTTCACCCCACAAAGACTATTTTCATCATAAATAAACATAAACACATGACTATAAATTCATATATCATCATATGCAACTTGTCCTCAATTCCAACCCCAAATTAGAAATTCACAATTCAACTAAAAACCAACCCTTTTTTTCCATGTTTTACCTTCATTATAACGCACCCCTAACATACCTACAAGCTTTATTTAACATAAATGAGGCTAGAAATTAACATACCTTTCAATCTCCTTACTAGACCAAAACCTTCCTAGCTGACGAACCAAACGTTTTCTTGACCAACTAATGCCTCTAGGCCACTTAGGGGATCCAATATACCAAGCTTGAAGCGTTAAATAATCAAAAGATCAAAAAAAGAAATTTTCCTTGAACTACTATAGCAACCCGAGGCCTTGAGCTTATTCTCTCTAGTTTTCTCTAATTTTTCTAAGTGTAGAAATCACTCTTCTACAAGATAAGCTCACACATGTATATATAGGCCCAAGTCCCACACATGGACCAATTAGAATTAGCCACACATATGGCCTCACAACAATTTACTACTTAAGGATTAAACTTAGAACAAAATTAACATTTGGTCCTAAACTTTACCAAATCAAACCAATTAAGGACTTACGGGTTCTAACTTACGAGGTCTAACAATGATACTCCTTGGTCTACTCCTTGCATTTGTCATGCCATTAACATTGAGGGTGGAATTGTTGTTGCAGCTGCAACTGCAGCATTTCATGGTATTGATCCAAGGACGTCATTGCTCATCTCTGAAGGTTTATTATTTAGTTTGTGGATGTGTGGAATATACACTGGTCTGGTTCATCAGTCACTGCAGAAGAAGTATCATCTCAAGACGTTGGACATTCGAAAGCATAAATTCGATTGGTCTTGCATTGGAATTAATTGGAGAAAGATCGTGGTATGTAAATATTTCCTATCTCTTGGCATGAATTAGTTAAGCCTAGTCAACGTCTTATGTTTCAAAAATTCCTTTTCCTTCACAATTTGGGTCCAAATATATCTTATGTTCGCTCCTTGGTACTTTTATAAAAATGTATTTATATTTTGACTCTTGGGTATGTACACCCCGCAAGTTGTAAAAGTGTGAAATGGTTTAAGATGTCGAAAGAATGTATTTTATTGAATGGCGCAAATGTTCGTAACGTTCTACGAAAAGCCTAAATGGGATCTATGTTCATTCCTTGCCACACTTATGCTAAATTAACTCATCCTTAACTTTTTACACTTTAGGATCCATGAATGGTTTTGTTTGATCGAAAGTTAAATAGTTTGGAAAACTATAGGTTCAAATGGTTCCGAAATTACTAACGTGTACAACTTTTGATAGAAATTCTAAATCAGTTTAAAAATTATTTTGAAGCCTATTCTAGTAATGTGCATGATGGAAACTGAGTAAGTTCCTTTAAAATCACCTTTATGTTTGAATTTAAGCAATTTTGGCAAAATTTTATAAATGACTAGCTTCTTGATTTCAAAAATGAACAATTTGCATATGACTAAGTTTTTTTGAAACTGGTGTTTATGCATGTGAATCTCAAAACTCTATTCGTGCCATTTTAGTCTCGGTCACCAATTCCCGGGTCAGTTATCATTATGCTTATGTATGACTATATGTATATATATATATATATATTCTGAAGTAGGTTGGATACGGCAAGTCTGTTTGCCCATGGGCTGACTTTGCTTAGTTTGGAGAAATAAGGAGCTGGGCTTGGGATATGTTATCATCGTGATGTGTGGGTGCTGTGTCCCTTCACCCCAGCTCACGTGAGTGCTTGGCCCCTTAGCCTCGGCTCACTTATATAATGGGCATGATGATCTTTACACATTATGATACGTGAGTGCTTGGCCACGTCGCCTCGGCTCACTTATACTACAGTTGTGACTTATGTTGGAGATTTTGGGGATTTGAAACTTCTGGTGTTATGCTGTGGTATTGCGCGAGTTTGGAGGTCGCTATCGCTCCCATCCGGTATGCGTTATTTTGATATTTTAAATAAAGAATTATTTTGATGTTTGCATACAATCTTGACTCATATATTTTCATTCGAAATATTACTCTCATTTATATTTCATACTTTTCACTTTAAATATTCGATACGCATTTCATACTGACCCCCTTCTTTCGGGGGGGCTGTGTTTCATGCCCGCAAGTACCGATGTACAAGTTAGTGAGCCATCATCTTAGGATCTTTGTCTACCATTGAAGTGCTCCCTTTGCCTTAGTAGCAGACTTTTGGTATATACATGTATACTTATTTTTTATATTTTGCATTTATGTATATTCGAGGGTATGACGGGGCCCTGTCCAATCCCATGATTCAGTTCATATGTTTAGAGATCTGTGGATACATGTGGTTGTGGGATATTGTATTTGGTATGAGTTCATATGTATGATACGTTTGTTGGGCGGTTCTACCGCAGCGGTGACCTTGTCGGCTTGCATATATATGTATATTGATATTTGCTGTTTGCTGGGGTCACTATTTATAGGTGTGGTTAGTCAGTAAAACAGAGGAAACTCTGCCAAAATTTTGATAAATTCCTTAGTCATTATAGTTGGAAATCCAATTTAGTGTTTGTCTGGGTACCCAATCGGCACTAATCACTATCCCTGGGTTGGGTCATGACAATCACCTCCCACTTCTAAGTGGGAATCTCTATGTATTGGGTTAGGCCACCCAGCCTTTGATGTTCGGCTTTGACTTGAGATAACTATGGCAACAAAAAACAATTTGGCAATGTCCCTCTTCATGCCTCCCCACAACTACACATCCCTCAAGTCTGTATACATTTTGGTGGAACCGAGGTGGATAGAGTAAGATGAATTATGGGCCTCATCAAGAATTTTCTCCCACAAACCAACAATATAAGGAACACACAACCTACCTTGGTACCAATGGGAACTATCTCCTCCTTAGGAGAAAACCTCTACTTTGCCCTATTTCAACAAGGCCTTCAATTTAAGCAAGGAGGAGTCAAGATCTTGTTTTGCTATCATCTCATCAATCAAGGAAGATTTAGAACTATCAATAACAATAGCAACATTATCCACTTCTTATAACCTAACCCCCAATCTAGCCAATGTATGCACCTCTCTAGCCATTTCCCTATCTTCACCATCAACATGAGCTAGGGTACCCATAGACACCCGACTGAAAGCATCTACCACTATATTTGACTTACATGGAAGATAAAGCACACTCATGTCGTAAGCTTTTGAAGTTCTAACAACCTACTTTGTCTCAAGTTGAGATCTTTTTTAGTAAAGACATATTGGATGCTCTTATGATCGGTGAATACATCAATATGTATCCTATACAAATAATGATGCCAAATCTTTAATGCAAAACTACGGAGGCCAATTCAAAATCATTGGTGGGGTAATTCCTTTCATTCACTTTGAGTTGCCTAGAAGCATAGGCTATGAACTTATCATTTTGCATTAGCACACAACCCAAACCAACTCTAGATGCATCACAATGCACAACAAAATCCCCAAGCCCATCCGGTAGTGACAATATAGGAGCGAACATAGGTGTATCCTTCAATGTCTGGAAGCTTCTCTTACATCTATCGGTCCACAGAAACTTAACCTTCTTTTGAGTCAAATTTCATAGGGGAAGCAATGGAGGAGAACCCCTTCACAAATCTTCTATACTAAGCCACAAAGCCCAAGAAGCTCCTAATATCCAATGGGGTCAATAGTTTAGGCTAATTCCTAATCATATAACTTTTCTTAGGATCCATTTTTATACCATCCCCCGACACTACTTGCCCCAAGAATTCAACCTCCTTCAAATAAAATTCACATTTGTCATATTTAGCATACAATTTCCCCTGCCTCAATCTTTACAACACCACCCTCAAATGACCCATATGCTCCTTCTTCCTGTTTGAATAGATCAAAATATGATCAATGAAGACCACAATAATGGAATTAAGGTAAGGTTTGAAGACACTATTCGTTAGGTCGATGAAGATTGCTGGTGCATTAGTCAACCAAAATGACATCACAACAAACTCATAATGCCCATATCTAGTCCAGAAAGCCATCTTGTGAATATCACACTCCTTCAGCCTCACTCAATGGTACCTAGATCTAAGATCAATGTTAGAGAAAAAGCTAGCCCCTACAATTGGTCAAACAAGTTGTCAATTCTTGAAAGAGGATATCTATTCTTTATAGTGACTCTATTGTGTTATTGGTAGTGCACATTCTAAATGACCCATATTTCTTTTTCACAAACAACACTAGAGCACCCAAGGGGATTGACTAGGCCTAATAAACCCCTTCTCCAACAAATCTTTCAATTGATCGTTTAACTCTTTCAACTCCGCCATGGCCATATGTTAAGGGAGAATAGAGGAGTGTAGAAACAAGATCTATGCCAAAATCAATCTCCCTTTTGGGAGGGACACCGGCAGGTCATTTGGGAAAATATTAGGAAACTCATTTACAACCGGAACTGACTCTATGGAAGGGACTTTGGACTCCACATCTTTAACCCTCACAAGATGGTAAAGACACCCTTTAGAGATCAACTTATGAGATTTAATGCATAAAATGAATGTAACATTGACTACCACATCTTGACTCTCCATCTCAAGGATGGGCTCATTTGGAAATTGAAACTTGACCCTACGGGTTCTACAATCAATAAAAGCATAGTATGCATGAAACCAATCCATTCCAAGAATGACATCAAAATCTACCATGCCTAATTCAACAAGATGACAATGCAACAACTTACACAAAATGCAAATGGGAAAATTTCTATAAACTTTTCTAGCAACAATAGAGGCACCAATAGAAGTACACACTTCATATGGCTCATGCAACAACTCATAGACAACATGGAACTTTTTAGCAAAAAAAGGGGTAATAAAGGAAAGAGTTGCACCCGGTTCAATCAAAGCATATACATCAAAGTCAAAGATTTTCAACATATCGATAACAATTTCGAGGACCTAATACCTTGCCTCCCATGTAGAGAATAAAACTAATTGTGCCTTGGGGCACCACCTTGAGGACCATCTCTACCTAATGGGATTGTATTTGTGCCCCAGACTTTGCCACGGTTTCTTGCACAATCTATCTTTTTGTGACCAAGCTCCTCACAACCAAAACATGCATTAGAACCCTTCAAACATGGGCCATTATAACTCTTCCCATATCTAGGACATACATTCATTAGAGCCATACCACCAATACCTTGATGTTTAGGGAAGTCAATGACAAACCCCATATTAGTAGCATGAGAAGGCCCTTGGCCTTGATGTAATCTAACACCCTTTTGGAACTTACCCTCAAAATGGGCCCTCTTGGCCTCATGGCCCCTTCTCTTCTCAACTTTTCCTCCTCCATTTGCTTAGCATATGTCATCAACTAAGATAAGTCCATGTCATCATTTAGCAAGCCAGACTGGCATTCTTCACTCACTAAGTTAGACACCCCCATGACAAATTTATTCATCCTAAATCTAGGATCGGCCACCAAGTGAGGAGTATGCATTTAAATTTGATTAAACTTGAGAACATACTCCCTCAGACTCAAAGCACATTGTTTCAAGTTCATAAACTCTACCAACTTTGCTTCCCTAAGCTCAAGAGGGAAAAATCAATTAAGGAAAGACAATTTGAACTCTTCTCAAAGCACCACATTACTAATTCCCTTATTACCCTTCCATTGATCATACCTTATTTGGGCTACCCCCTGAGTTGGTACACCGCTAATTCCACCTTTTCGTTTGGCCCAACACCCATGACGTTCAAGATTTTGTAGACCTCATCAATGAACACTTGTTGATCTTCATCCACATTTGACCCATAGAATACCGGAGGACTCATCCTCATAAATCTCTTATCCTAGATCTTGGGGCAGTAGCATGAGGGAATTGTTCCCCTTGATTGACTTAGTTAGCCACAACTTTGGCAAGAATAGTTAGAGCATCCCAAAGCTCACCATTGGTAGGTTGGTTCTCGAGAGTTTGGGCCTGTCTTCCTCTAGTCTTTGTCATGATCTAGCATAGAAAAGAACAATCGTTAAGGGGAAAAACTTACAATAAATCTATAGCATGACTTAGAACATGAAAAAGGGAAGCATTTTCTAAAACTTCTCATAGCATCCTATTCATAGTCATGGTGCAATACACAACCATAAATAGGACTCTAATCGACGCAGTGTGTTGAACTCCGAGGATCTATCAACCTAGTGCTCTGATACCAATTTTGTCACGATCCAAGCCTAGGGCCTAGATGTGACACGACAAATAGGAAACCCGAAGGAACCCCAAATAAGCCTCTTAACTTATTTTTACACATCATTGGACGTGGAAGCATATAAAAACATTAAAAGCAAGAATAGGGGCAAAGGGACTAAGTAAAAAGCTTGCACAATATCATAGTCATGAGACAAGAGTCAAACTCATATTATAGATACATAACATGTCCAAAAATCACCTCTACTACATAGATAAGTATGGGGGCCAAGATAAAGCAATTGGGCTCATCCTCATAGTCAAATTGAACATAAGAAGAGTGTCTCAATACATAACAAGAGAACATGGACTAAGGTCCCTGAAGTGGAGGACTCACCAACTAGCTTGAATAGCACCAAACTAGCCATGTGGAGTATGATGATCAACTTGGACTCTGGTTCCTACATGGTGATATCATGTAAACAAGAGTATGCATTAGTATGTTTGAATGTACTAAGTATGTAGGTGTGATGCAACAAGAGATAACCTTCATAATCAAAATGCATAACAATAAGCAATAGGCATAAAATAACAATATGACATGCATGATCAATGCATAGGTAAAACATGCTTAAGTAACTCATGCTCTTATAGGATATCATATGTGTAGAATAAACCAAGCTAAATTTCCAAAGTATAACCCTTTGGTAGGTTAATGATGATGTCGCCCCATCACTTAGGTGGTATAGTACTAACTCTTCACTTGATTGGTGATAATGCTGCCCCATCATCTAGGTAGAGAAGTACAAATCCTTCCCTTAGTTGGTGATAATACGACCCCATCACATAGTTTGAGAAGTACGAACCCTTCCCTCGGTTGATGAGTAAAAACCCCCAACCATAGTTAGTGATAATATTGCCACATCACCTATGTAGAGAAGTACAAACCCTTCCCTTGATTGATGAGTAGAAACCCCCATCTCGGTTATTCGGGTTCTTAAACCTCTCTAATTAGGTATGGTCTAATGCAACACTTTATATTGAGTATATCATGTACATAAGCTCATTTCATTATCATATAGTCAATCATATCATATCTCATGCTTTGGACCTTCAACTCCCCATCAAACCATATCCGGATATTTTATCAAACACTTAGAGGTTGTGTAATGCTAATATAAAATCATGAAATATAGAGATGAAATCAAGCAAGAAAATCCATTATAAAAATATTAATCAACACCTTGTAATACCCTCAATCAATATACATCAAAACCCCTTCTCAGATCTTACAATGGATCAAACATTTGTAACTCAAAACATAGCCAAAATAGACACAACTTTACATAGATTTAACATAGTGTACAATGAATTTCATAATAATCAAGAACCATTTATAAATCAACTTTGAATCATGCCATTTGAGTAAAAAGAGGCTTAGGTATCATGGGTGAAAGGAACCCATTAAAGAAATCCACATACCTTAGCTTAGAGGTAAACTTCGTGAAGATTGGAGATGGAGACTTGAAGCTTGAAGAAGAACCTTGAAGGAAAACCTTAGTTTAGGATGAGGGTTTGGGACTTGAATTTGGGAGTGAAAATATGATTAAGTATTTGAGTGAGTGTTGGGAAATACTTAGGATGATATAAGGGTGAAATTTGGCTAAGTATAGGTAAAAACACGTTCGGGAACACTTAGGCCCAAGAATTAGAAATTTTGAACTGAACTAAAAAAAATATTCTCAAATAATATAGAGACGTGTCGCAGAGTCGAAACGAAAACCTCATTGGAAATTGTACCATGGGATTTTTGAATTTTGATATGGTTGTTCTAAAATCGGGGTTAGATCCTCTCCCCCATAATTTTGGCCCCTTGAACAAGAATATTAAGTCATATTTTTGAACTAACAAATAAATTTTAACATATATGAAATTTAAAATTTGAGGCATTTCGAGGCATATTTTCGGGCACTTTTTGGGGTTGTTTCATTTATTTCTCAGAATGTTGTATTTCATGAGTCTATTTTTCCTTTCTTTTTTGTTCCTCCTACTTCTTATCCCTTGTTCTCTCCTCCTGTACCTTTATTATTCGATCCACTAGCTAATTATACTCTTTCCACCCCCTATGTCTAGTGTCACTTTTTCCTAATCTAGGCCTATCCTTGATTCTACTAGGAATCCAATTTCTCCCATACAACCTCTTTCTAATGAAAAATGGGTGTGCAAGACTTTGAGGCAGCATAAGGCTCCTTCCTATCTCTCTAATTTAATTTGTGGGGCTATCTCAGTAATGTTTCCAACTCCTGTTTTGTATCTCCTGTCTCTCCTACTATTTTCTCTTTCTATACTCTATCCTCTTCTAATCAACATTTAGTAAACTTGATCTCTCATATTCAAGAACCACAATCCTATTCACAGGCGACTTAGCACCCTGGTTGGCAGGAAGCTATGGCCAAAGAATTAGATTCTTTGTTGAACAATGAGACTTGGGAATTGGTATCCCTGCCCCCTGGGAAGAAAGCACTTCCTTCTAAATAGGTGTATAAGGTGAAATTCTATTCTAATGGTAGTGCTGAAAGACTTAAAGCTCGTTTGGTTATTCATGGGGATACTCAAAGAGAGGGTATTGACTTCACTGAAACTTTTCCCTAGGTGTTAAGCTGACCACTAGTTGGTGCATTCTTGTCATTATTGTTAAGAAAGGTTGGGCCCTCTATCAATTTGATGTCAATAATGTTTTTTTACATGGTGGCCTATATGAGGAGGGTTGTATGGAAATTCTAGCTGGTTTCACTTCTCCTTCTCCTTATTTGGTTTGTTGTCTTAAGAAATCCCTCTATGGTCTCCGTCAAGCCTCAGGCAATGGTATGCCCGCTTGACTGTAGCTTTGAACTTCAAGGGCTTCACTCACTATCTGAATGATTATTCTCTTTTT
>JAOTQJ010129684.1:0-10229 GCA_025642045.1 Solanum sejunctum | reverse complement strand
AGTACTCTCTGATTGGTTTGGTGAATTGGTTAATTTGGAAGAGATCTTAGGCCTTTGTTTTGATAGTAAACCCACTTTTAACTAAATGACCTACCAAATGAACTAGTGAATCCCTTGTTCTAAATGTTTGAGCTTCTCATGTACTCATATTTTTTCTTGACACCTTGTTAACCTAACCTCATTTGATAAAATACTCCTGATATTGGCCCTCGTCTATCCTTGAACATGAGAACCTTGATTGAGGCTAAAAGCCTAAGTTGAGGGTGTCTGCACTGGTGACCCTGGTTGGAGGCATAGATATTATGTACTTCAGTTTAGGCTAAAATTCTAAGTTGATGGTGGCCCTTATCGTGGTAAAGAACAAAAATGAGGTAGTGAGTTGAGGTGAAAAGAAAGGAAATGAATAATCATTGAGCTGAGCAAAGAAAAAGAAAGAAAAGAGTGCCTTGAGTTGAAAAGATTAGCAAAAATGAGCTCAAAATGAAGGCACAGCTAAAAATTTAAAGAATAAACTCGGGAAAAAGCTTATAAAGGGGGAAAGAAGGGAGGAGTTGGTGAAATGGTTGGAGTATGAAAGCAAAAAGTGTTGGTAAATATGGTTCAAGGATAGCTTTTAGTCATAATTTGCCCAAAATACCATACCAAATCCCCTAGAGCCCATGTTACATACCAATAAGTCCTAAAGTGATCCCAATCCACCTTTGAACTAAATCAAAAAATGAGTATGGGGGCAACCTTATGGTGTTAGTCATTGTGTATGTATTTTAATTGTGACAGTGAGAATGTTTCCTCAGTCCCTAATTTCTGAATGTGTTTGAGTAAGTATAAGGGACATCTTTCTAGTGAGGGCATTTGCACTATTTGATTAGCATATGACTATGCCAGTGATTGTGGAAGGTTGATGCTCCTTAACTTATCATGGTTGGATTGACAGGTATCTCATTATGTACCTGTTTGCTAAATAGTTTTACAATCTTATTTTAAAAATGGTAGTTGGGTAACTAAATCAGAGAAGTTGATATGTATGCCATTAGTCGAGTTGCTATGTATTTCTCTTTGTTTGCGTAGATTGAGTCATCGCTTGAGGACAAGCAACAATTCTAAGTTGAGGGTGTTGATGTGCTGTAAAAAATACAACACATTTGGTGCCTGAAACAAAGGATTTTATGAGTTTTTAAAGCAACGTTTTTTAGTGTTTTGATGTGTTTTTGTGTTAATCTTGCAAAAAAGTTGCAGATTTTACTAAAGCATAGGCCATACGAGCCCACCTACGAGTCGTCGTTCACACTCTGAGTCAAAGGTTGTTGTAGCTGGAATCAAAGACCAAAAATCACAAATATCCCAAGTAGGTCACTCCTACGAGCCCAATGCACAAGTCGTAAGACACTCTATGACTTGTACAGGTAGACTTGTAGCGAGGATCAGACAGCCAAAATGTTGGACCAAAAATTGAAGACCAAGACTATGAGATCAACATATAAGTCATAGCCTAAGCAGTGACTCATACCTATGGGTCATACCAATTTAGTCTGAGGTTCCAAGATCCTGATACGAGACCCTGACTACAACTCGTAGGTTCTCCTATGAGTCGCAACTGTAAAACTTATCAGATGGCAGTTGTCTTTTTTGAATTAATTCTATGGTTGTTTTGTACATATTATATATAGTTTAAGTTAGGTTATTTTGAGATAGTTCGACGAATGAGACTACTCAAGGATACTTTTTGAAGCTTTTCTTAGGTTTTAGAGTAGAGTATTTTTTCTTTCTTGAAAGACTCATTTTGGGAAATTGCAAACCTTGCTTTGTGCAAATTGTGGATCAATCAAGCTTGTGGGTTTGCAACTTAAGGTGTTTATTTCCTCCATTGTTGTTGGTGAAACTCTCAACTATGTCTCTTATTTGCTTTTTTGTGTGTTTTTCTTTAGCCATGAGTTCCTAAGCACCCACAACTTGGGGTTATGGGAACCATGGGTAGTTGACTTGAGATGACCTAGGTTTTGTGCATATTTATGATTGGGATTTTGCATGTATTGTTTATTTCACTTCATGATTAATATTGGTTGGTGGTGGCCAACATTAAACCCTGCCTACTATCACGATCCTGACCAAGGCAGTGACAAATAGGAAAATGGAAGTAGATGACAGTATTCAGTTGATGTTTTCCAATCTAGTCGACCAAACCAACTCGAGGGGAGGTTGACTGGGATAATAGGTAATGGTTAGTTGGCACTCCATGGTGAAATTTGACCTTCACCTTCACAAGAGGCCTGGAAGAACCTAAGTTACCGTCCTGCATGCAATCCACTAATCATAATTATATTATCTACGATAATTGAGTCAACGAACCATGGGGAACACAATTCCCAAGTTGTTCACAAAATTGAGTATTTTCTCATAATCTAGTTAGCATTTCTTTATTTTTGAATCACAAACCCCACCCCCGTTAGAGATTATTGTTACAGATACTATGAATAATTAGTAGCGAAATCCTATAGTCAAGCCCTAAATTCCCTATAGATTTGACCTTAACCTCGGTTAGGTTAATTACTGATAGCGACCACTTTCTTATTGGAGCATGACTATCATCACTGCTCGATCCTAGTCCCTCATGGACTTGTACATCTGCCTCTCTTCCTCTTTTAACAACTCACGTGGAGGACTAGTTCAGTAGCCACATCTCTTATCCATGTCCTTCTTCTTAGGCTAATCAGTATGTGGCGCAAGTGCATCAGATAGGACGGGCAAAACACCCTATGTCTCATCTAGAATAGGCACCACGAGAGCATTGAACAGTCTCATCCAAGATTCCAAAGGAGGGGATGGTATTGGAGCCTGGTACTGTGCAGTCAACTGAGCAATCTGGGACATCGTCTGAACCAGATTCTTTATTTCTACCTCAGCTAGACCACCAAACATGTTATGGAAGTATCCTTCCAAAGTGTTAACTTGGCCCTGCAAGGTGGGTATTCAGCTGAGAAGAACTTTGACCATCACTCACTGTGCTTGAGACTAGACCACTTGCGAAATGCTACTACTATGTGGTCTATAATGGCATATATCTGTCGCTCGTCTACCACTATTCTGGCCAAAAACTCATAGGGTAGATATGCATACCCTTGTTGTAGTGGAGGGGATGTACCACTACCCTCGGGCTTCTCAAAAGCCTCACCTGATGGTGGGGCAGTGGTGTAATCCTTGAATGGCAAGGGTTGCTATGGAGGTACTGAGGGGAAGTTTATCAGGCCCTCTAGCGAGTGTGTTCTAACCCTCATGAGAGGATTTTGGACATCTTTAATCAAGACAATGTTGGCCAAACCATTAGAGCCATATTTTTGTCCAAAAAGGGAATGATAGGAACATCGGCCTATTTGTAAAGGGTATGAACCAGACAAAGGAAGGGCATGCCAGCTCCACATTTACTCCATACCTAGACAATAGGCATGCTACTAGAGAGGTATGCAAAGGTTGGAGTATATTGTCATTACCTATGGGCTGCAGCCTAGCACGTACCACTGACCACCAAAATTTTGCTGGAAAGTTCTAACACATTTTAGCGATAGAATACTTGAGGTTTGTAACCCAAGGCACCGCTGCCCCCTTAATGGTGATTCATTTTGCAATGTATCCCAATAGTTCAGACCGAGATAACGAATCAGACATCCGCCCCTCATCCATAATCCACATATATGTATTTATGAATTGGACATAAAGGAGCTTGGTAATCTAGCCCAAATGGGACTCAGTTGATGGTGTTTTCTAATATATTCTCTTGTGTACCACGCACCACTAGATGTGATCATGGGGTCCTACCAAGTGCAACCTGTTTCTTTATCTTATTAGATTGGGTACCCTTTACTGAATTCAATGGAGTAAATAGAATAGAACTTCTCAACTATGGCAGGCCCATAGTAACTAAGTAGTTGTGCTATCCAACTGAACTTATAAGATTCAAAGTATCTCTGATTTTTGGAATGTTCTCAAAGTTGGTTAGCTAGGACCCAAGCCTCTGTGATGACCAGCAACCATTGGAACCTCCCTAAAACCCTTTATAAGCTCATGAGTGTAAATATCCTTAGGTCTTGGGGACTATACACTAGCCCTACAGAAATACAATTAGTTCCATGGTAGTTTTGGGATCTGTCGTCTGGAGTTTACAAAATGTATAACCTCATCATAACTATCCTAGAGTTCAATCTCATTTGCCTCCTCTGTAGTGTCATGACCCCTCAGCCTTCGAAGATTTCACCTGCTCTTCTTGGTCTGAAGTATCCTCCCCCTATTTTGGGGCGTCTGCCTCCTCTGCCACTCCCATAGAAGGAACCCCTTCCTCAAACTAGGGAGTTTTGCGTTGTCTAACTGCATGGGCCCGTGTAGTACTAGTGGACTGAGGGGAGACATTGCCTATATACTGAACCTCGGACCTACAAGAAGACTCATTATCGAAGTCACCCCAGCTTGATGGCCAGATGAAACAGTTGGGGAGTCATAGAGATATGACATAAGCTTGTCCCTTTCACTAAGTTTGACTAATCTATGGTGTAGACCCATACCACCTATAAGTGTCACAAAGGAATACAATCCATCAGAAATTATTTCCCCAGTAGGTTGACGCACTAACGGGTACTCAAATGTCCCTTGTGTCATAAAAGTGCTAATAACCCTTATGAGTGACGTCGCTCGGTCTATTAGAGGGCTATCACATTTAAGGAACACAAGTGACTTAAAATTAAAAATCAACCTAAGTAATATGCTGTCAACTTAAGGAACCTAAGTCTATTAGAAGGCTATGACACAGGGTCATAGGGACCCTACATGGATCGTGTAATGAGACATGGTCCTTGAAAGGGACCCTGTGGAGTGACTTAAGCATGGCGAGGGAAGGGTACATCATGGGCCGTTACACAGCTCATATAAGATCACACGGACTTTCTGTCCGACTGTGAGATCCCCTTTTTTTGTTGAATTTCAGCCCAACACACCAACATGCATAAGTTTTTGCAATTTCATCTAACCTATTCATGATTCCATCGTCACAATAGTGTATACAAGTTGGTTTCCCCAAACGTTATATGAAAAATCAACTAAAACCCTTAATTTCATGGTTAAGACCTTAAGAACTCAACAATGGTTGTTTTCACCACCATATGTACACCCAAGATCAATAATATGAATTATGATGCATTAAACCAAAAAAGAAACAATTTTGAACCAAGATCTACACATGCACACACCAAAATCTACAGTAGAAGATAAAGAGACGAAGTTCTTACTTGATGAGTAAGAATGGAGAAAAGACTTGCTTGAAAGAGTAGAACCCACACTAACATAAAGCTACGAATCATGAAATAGACCCATGAATCATTACAAAGAAGATTGTAATTTGTTTGGGTTTTAAGATAGAAGGTGTGAGAAAGGGAGAGAGAGCCGTGAGATAGAAAAGAGCGAGTGGGAAATTTAGGAATTATTTGTTGGGACAAAGGAAAGGAAAGGGTATTAAAAATCCTTGGTCAACCATAATTGACTGGTCAACCCTCGACACATGGGCAGCCTCACGGCCCATGACATGTGTCACAGTCTATTTGGACCATTTGTCCTACCATACTTTGTGAAAAGTTTCACTTACCTGGAACCTGGTTGGTCTACATCACCTCCACAGTCAGCCTCACGGGTCGTGACACATGTCATTGTCTATTTGGTTGAATGTTTCCCAAGACTTGAGTAATTCTAGACCAACCCAGGTGGACCATGCATACATATGCCAAAAGGCTAGTTTCACAAGCCGTCAAACCTTGGATGGTTCGTTTATTGCTTTCATGCTTCAAAATTTGGGAAAACTTTACCTGTGAACTCTCCATGCTCCACTAAACGAACTGTTTCATCCTCACCAGTTGTGGTCCTCAGTTGTATGATTGGCCTTAGTGAAGTGAACTCAAATTAGCTAAGGTGTGCATCCCACGACTGACAGCACTAGCCGTCTCGTGCCTCACAGCCCGTGTAGGCTCACATGGTGCCATCCTTAGTCAAACTTTGAGCCTCTCTCAGCTCATGCCTTGCGTTCCTACTTGTGTATGTGCCCAACTTCACAATCAACACTTGAACCTACCTGGAAACAAGAATCAAAAACGAGAAAATAAATGACCTGTAAAGATTTTTTTTATAACTACAACACATGGGTTACCTCCCATGGAGTGCCTGATTTAATGTCATGGCATGATGTATGATCTTGATTACTCAAACATCGTCAAGAAGCAAGACCTAAATCACTAAGGCTTCCTCTGTTGTACCTATGTATTGCTTTACTCTCTACCCATTCACTCTGAATCAATCCCTGCTTTCTGCTTCTAAATCATTTGCACCACGGGGAAACAACTACGTGATTGTGTATGTGCCAGACCATCTAGACTTAAGATTACCTGGTAATGGCCTCAATCTCGAGTTGAGCAGTAGTACCTTATTACCAACACTAAAACTCCATCAGGCGATATGTTTATTGTGATGGATATTCATCCTCTCTTTGTACAATACTACACTCTTAAATGCTTAGAGGTGAAATTCAGCCAACTCATTGAGCTAGTCAAGTCTCAAGTCAACAACCTAGTCCCAATTCATGTTGAGCTTCTTCAAAGCCCAAAGTGCCTTGTGCTCCAATTCCACAGGTAGATGACAGGCTTTACCAAAAACAAATTGGTACAGTGATATACTAATGGGTGTCTTTTAAGCCATTCTGTAAGTCTAAAGTGCATCATCTGGCTTCCTTGCCTAATCAGTCCTGGTAGCATTCACAAACTTGGTCAGGATCTCCTTGCTCTCTCTATTTAACACTTCAACCTATTCACTAGTTTGCAAGTGATAGGGTGTAGCTACTTTATGCTATCTTACTCTATATTTTTCTAGCACAACATGAAAAACCTTGCTACAAAAGTGTGAACCCTTGTTATTGATGATGGTTCTTGGTGTCCCAAATCTAGAAAAGATGTTCTGCCTCAGAAACTAGACAATACTCTTAGTCTTATTATTTGAAAATGCAATCACCTCCACCCATTAGGAGACATATTCAACCACCACAAGGATGTACTTCATTCCATACGAACTCAAAAATTGTCCCATAAAGACAATGCCCCAGACGTCAAACATTTCTACCTCAAGAATCGGGGTGATGGGCAGCTCTTGGCGCTTTAACATGTTGCCCTATCGCTGGCACAGATTACATCCAAGAACCAAGTCATGTATGTCTTTGTATATGGTAGGCCGGTAGTACCCACATTGTAAAATCTTTTTTGCTATTCTGTCCCCACTATGATGATCCCCCACTGCAAATGAGTGACAGGCCTCCATTATACTCAACATCTTTGCTACTGGAATGCACCACCTGATCACCCCATCAACACATATTCAGAAAAAGTATGGTCTATATTGGAAGTACCTATGCACATTAAAAAGAAACATTTTGCTCTGGTGAGGTTTAAGGCCCTCTAGCATAATATCACTCACCAGATAGTTAGCAAAATCAACAAACTAAGGAATAAGGTCAATAGAAGCTACCAATACCTACTCAATGAGGAAAGAATCATCAATATTCAACTAATCCTTCACCTTTGACTCATCATCTAGCCTGGGCAAGTGGTCTGCCACCTGATTCTTATATCCTCTGCAGTCTAGGACCTCAAAGTCAAACTCCTGCAGCAGGAGAACCCATCTGATTAGTCTCAACTTAACATCTTTCTTAGCCATTAGGTATCTCAAAGCAGCATGGTCAGTGTTCACTATCGATTTGGTGCCTAATAAGTATGCCCGGAATATGTCAACTACATACACCATGGCAAACAACTCCTACTAAGTCACTGTATAATTCTTTTAAGCGTCATTGAGGGTTTTACTGGCGTAGTTGATGGGGTGAAAAATCTTATTGGGCTTCTGTTCGAGCATAACACCCATCGCAATTTTGCTTGTATCATATATAACCTCAAATAGGGTAGCCAGTTAGGTGCAACCATCACAGATGTAGAAAATAACTTTTGTTTCATGGTCTTTAAGGCTTGCTCGCAACTATCAGCAAAATGAAGCTTTGTATCCTTCTCCAATAGCTTGCACAAAGGATGTTCAATCTTGGAAAAGTCTTTTATAAATTGGATACAGAAATCTGCATGCCTAAGGAAACTCCTAACCCTCTTTACCGAGATAGGAGGTAGTAATTTTTCAATCACCTCGATCCTTGCCTTATCCACCTTTATGCCCTTCTCAGAAATCTTATGGCCAAGAACTATCCCCTCCTTGACCATAAAATAGCATTTTCCCAATTTAGAACCAAGTTAGACTTCTCAGAATGATGTAGTTCCCTGCTAAGATTCTACAGACAGGTATCAAAGGAATCACCCACTATAGAGAATTCAACAATAAATACCTCGAGGGTGTCTTCAACCATGTCATAGAAGATTGACATCATAAAACACTAGAAGGTGGCTAAGGCATTGCATACCCCAAAAGGAATCCTCCTAAAAGAAAAATTCTCATACAAGTAAGTGAAGGTGATCTTCTCCTGATCCTCAAGGGGCTATAGATATTTGGTTTTAGCCTGAATACCTATCTAAGAAGTAGTACCACCCTCTACCTGCCAACCTATCTAACATTTAGTCCATGAAGGACATGGGGAAATGGTCTTTAAAGTTCAATCGATTTAGATTCTGGTAGTCCATGTACAGTTGCCACCTAGTAATAGGTCTCAACAGGACCAGTTTATTTTTGTCATTAGATACTACTGGCATGCACCCTTTCTTAGGGATACACTTGACTGGAATGACCTACTTGCTATCAAAAATAAGGTATATCACCCCAGCATGCAGCCACTTGATGATTTCCTTTTCACCACCTCTTGCATAGGCAGATTTAGCTTGCATTAGTTCTCAATGTTTGGCACAGAGTTATTCTTTAATTTGATCTTATGCATGCAAATCACTGGAGTGACCCCTATAATATCAGTAATGGTCCAACCAATAGCTTGCTTGAACTATTGGAGGACCCCTAACAATACTTTTACTAGGTTGTCTTGGAGATATGCAACCACAATCACAGGAAGAATATCTTAAAATGTATACCTTAGTGTTAGGGCAACTCCTTAAGCACCACAGTCGGAGGCTCCTCGATGAAAGGTTTAGCTAGAGGTGTAGGTCTGTTCTACAAGTCTATGTCCAAGTTTTTGGGGACAAATGGTCTAGTTCCCCTTTCTTACAATGCATTCACGGTGCCTGTGTACCCATTAATACCATCCTCTAGGAAGTTCATCAACATCGCCGTGAGTGTTTCCATACTCATTATTTACTCAAGTGGGATCTCAGTAAGACAATCATCTTTTACATCTAAGATAGACATCAGAACCATCTTGTTAGGTCTCTTCTGAAATGACTTTGAAAAGTGCCTGAAAATGTTCCTCAAAAATACCCATAATAGTAATTTTTATATACTTAAAATTTCGTGTGTATGATATGAAAAATCTGACTTCATATTCTTATTAAGGGGAAAATTTTAGTGGGAAATGGGTATAACCTGAATTTTAGAGCACCCATAGAAAAAAATGAATTTTACCAATTTTCCAATTCTAGTAGCAGTCCGCGACTGCTCCGCTATGCGAACCTATCGTAGAGCAGTGTATTTTGTTGCCAGTTTTTTTTTATCTCAACCTAAGGATTTGGGGTCTTGGGACTAAGCCTTTTTATGAGTAAAACCACTTATACTTGGTCATTTTTCAACCACATATCATTCAAGATATTCCCCAATACTCTCTCAAACACTTAGACAAATATTTCACCCAAAATTCAAGTGCCGAATCTCATTCGGATCTAAGGATTTCATTCAAGCTTCAAGTCTGTATTCAAATCTTCTTCAAGAAAACCTACAAAGATAAGGTATGTGGGTTACAACCATTGGGTCCTTTCACCTATCGTGTCCAACCTTATGTTTTAAAAAAAATTATATGTTTCTAAGTTGATTTACTTATGGGTCTTACTTATTATGAATTTGACTGTGTAACTATGTTAGGTTTCATTAAAGTATGATTATTTAAGCATGTTTTGGGTGATGAATCTATGATTTACTTTGAGATTTGATAAAGAGTTTTAATGTATATTGTATAAGGGTATTACTAAGTGTTGGTGGGTAGACCAAGATATCTATCAGGAACAAACAATTTGGGCCAACCACATATATCGAAACTAGAGGATTATGAGCTCACCCCT
>JAOTQJ010129663.1:0-10230 GCA_025642045.1 Solanum sejunctum | reverse complement strand
ATGGTAGAAACATTAATAATCATAATGGCTTGTAGACATAGTCATATACCTTTAGAAGAAATACCATTTGAACTTGTGAAATAATGAATCATAGGACCTTTAAAATATCTTTGAACATAATATAAAGGAACCATCATAAACTATCATAAAAGGATAACGTGGAAATATGAACATATGTGAGAGCACCCTTTAACCGATATAAACTATCTACGCTAACCATAGAATCTTGATGTTTCCCCTACATTGGAAGAAAGGGGAAGACCACTTGCCAAGTGACCACCTAAGATGCCTAAGTGGATCCCCTAAAGCCTTTCTAATGAGAAACCTTTACTATTGATTGGTCTAGAAATCAACCTCTACTGCCAGGTGGTTCCTATTTCCTACGGTGGCATGTAGTTATGGGACAATGGGATTTCACTAATGATCTCATGCCACGGGGAGCTTTCACGTTCATCCCAAAGTCAATGCTAAGTAAAACTATAAAGAAATAATCATAATCATGAATCATGAAATCATTAGTGGAGAGGCGTTCTGCTAACTCATCCCACAAACATTCAAAACATTAGCCCTCACCATAAGGATAACTCTTTCATCTTGGCTAAGCTTCTACTATCAGCTAGAGTCATCATCATATCCTTCTACTAACAGGTCATAAGTTCATATCCCTCTACTAACAGGTCATAATTTCATATCCCTCTACTAACAGGTCATTATTTCCTATCCTGTTACATACGGGACATCATAGTCTTATGATCATAACTAGGTGGAGACTCACATTTCTTTTATTCATTTATTCTTGACTCCATTGAGTTTAGTCCCAAATAACATATAGACAAGAGTATGATCACGACATGTATAAACTTGCAAATCATAGGACCATAAAGAAGACTTCAATAATACATAGCTTTCAAATGGCTTCAATATCATTAAAAGAACATGTCATGTCATGGGATATCTCATGATACAATGCAGTAATACATGAAAATTATTTTTATGATCATGAAACTTGAAGAAAATATGTATACTCATATGTATCCATGACAACCAACCCATATTTGAAGCAATCCGTAAACAATTCCACAAACGCATTACTTCAAATCAATAAGATACATGAGTCAATACACCAATTCATGAAATTAGTGTGATTTAGACTTTATTTATATATAATAATAATAATAATAATAATAATAATAATAATAACAATAACAATAATAATACATAAAGCATGAATGTAAGAGAAATCAAGCAACCCTCCATCAAGTTCATAACCCAAAATTCCATTAGTAGGGAAGTATCATAAATAGCTAACGAATCATAAAAATTACAAGTTGTCCATATATGAGAATAGTAGGATTCACCAATATAAAGGATAATTTAAGGAACCCATATCATCATCTCCATATCTCTAAACTCTCTAGCTTCCATAATATAGGAATTCAAGACATAACATCCTTCTCATGGGAATAAACATCATTTCATAATAATACAGGCTAACAAACATCAATAAATTCATAATATAAGCATTTGGACTCATTCAAATCAACCCAACATGGTCCTTGTAAAATCCCAACTAGAAAGTCATGAATTTCAACACAATATGCATCATAGGTCATAACATAATACTAATATACTTCACATAACTAAAAATATATCAAAAATAACATGATTAAACCAATATCGTAAAAATTCACAAGATGTATAAACCTTAAACCCAAAATACAATAGGAACTTGAGCTTTGTGAAGGAAAGGACTTCACAAATCAAACCTACATACCTTAGCTGAAGCTTTACGGAAGAAATTACTAACTTTGGTGAAGAAACTCAAAACTTATCCTTATCTAGAGAACAATGGGGGACTTGAGAGGATTTTTGGCAATTAGGTTTTGAAGAATGGTCGAGGAATAGGGTCATTTGAGGAGTTTCAGACTGATATAGGGCATCTGGAAAGTCAAAACGATGTGGTATTTGACTTAGGCTATGAGGAAAGGGATAAAAGAACCTCTTTAAAACTGGGTAGTTGCCACGAAAGTCTGCTTATGGATTATCAGTCAATCCATGGCTCGTAGAGTTGGAGATATAAACTGGCAGCTTAACAATGCTTCACTAGAATTTGCATAACCTTTTGGCCCAAACTCCGAATAAGGTGAAACTAGTTATGTTAAAGTCATAATTCAAAGAGATTTCATTAGGTTGGTTGTAAAGAATCTAATTTGATGTCTAATAAGAGATATGATCAGTTGAAGTTGATACATACACAAACTCATGCTAGAACTTAAGAGATTGGAATCGTTTGCACTCGACTTGATGGGAGAAGAGCTTAGAATTTCAGTAGGGGTCATGGAGGGTCTAGATAAGGCTATTAAGGGTTAAAAATGAGTAGTAAATTCCCGTAATGAATCTGATAGTTCAACCTACTAGAGACAGAGTATGTGTCGTACAAAGAAACACGACCCGTACTATTATCCGTAAGTAAAGATACAGAAACCATTATTTTTGGCCCCAAAATCACAAACTATTTTACAAGCTATATAAGGACTTATGGGTCGTGGTTAGACTCATAGAGTCCTTCCACACTTAGCTAAATCTTCTTATTCTCTTTACCTCATTCTATGAGACTACTTACAATTTGTATCCCTTTTCACGGGTTGTCTGCTAACACAATCACTTTCCTGAAAGCTCCAAATCCTTTTAAGTCAAGGACCTCCACCTACGAACCCATTTACGGTCCATAACTCCTCCTACAGGTTGTTTGTCACCCACGTACAATGACCTGTAACACCCTTAAATTGTTTTTATCTAATCTGGAGTGATTGTGCAGGATGATGTTGAGGAAAGACTGAGAAAAAGATGCAAACTAGGTTATGAGGGAGGTTTACCCGGATCTAAGAGAGAGTTGATCGCCCTTTTTCATAGCATGTTAAGAGAAGGCGTGTCAACGATGTTGTTTCATTGTACATTACCTAATTAAAGGTGGTGGGATGAGGATGTTGGTTAAGAGAAACTCCCAAGCAACATTGATTGAGCATGGTGTTTCAAAATGAGTCTATTCCTATTGAGCTTACTTTCAAAAGCATGATTTATACTAAACTTGCATTAAGTGATTTAAGTGTGAGTTGTGGAGTCAAGGTGAGAAAGTTAATATTTAATTTTTTTAAGCTATTTTACATATCACTATATTTTATACACTAATACAGGTGATAGATGACTTCAGCCCGAGCATCATTGAGGTCCAATTCAGTACACTCTCGAGTTTGTGAGCCCTCTCTGCTATCAGGAGATGCTCTTTTATTTTATGAGTTGATTTGGTATCTTTTCTATCTTTGATTTTGAGGTGTCTATGGCTGGTCATGGCACCTTCCTAGACTATTGAGTATATGCTTCATAGACGGTTGAGTAGAGGATTTTAAGGAGTCTTTTATATCCAAACTATTTATCTTAAAACTTTGATACATCAAGGATATGCATTTTATTTTCCTACTTGCGTGTGATGTCATTATATTCTAAGCTCTTTCTTCCATTATCGAGCTGATGTGATGATGAGGCCAAGTGGTTCGCTCAGGAGCTAAATGCCAAGGATACCCTCCGGGGCATGACATGACATTAGGTCATTTTTTAGGCCAATCTTCCTGTATTCTTAGGCTCTTAAATCAAGCTCATTGTATATGTAACAACCAATCTTGAGATGAGAAGTCCCACATCAGTAAAATAGAAGAGAGATATTGGATATATAAATAAAAGACTGGTCTATATATTTTAAGGTGCTTTTAGGGTGAGACTGAAGGAACAAATCTATAAATGGGCTATGCCCAAGAGTGGACAATGCTTCACAGTGTTAGGCCAGATCACTACAAGTTAGTCTCAGAGCCACACTTGTGTCATCTTTGTTGATGTGGGGCTAGAGTTCAAGTGAGTTTAGGCAAATTCCGATGAGGTAGGGAAAACCACAGTACTAAGTCTAGGTGAATCCCATACAGTAGGAAGAACCTCGACAAGGATGTTGAGTCCATAGAGGGTGTATGTGTAACAACCCATCTTGAGATGAGATGTTCCATATCGGTAAAACACGGGAGAGATATTAGGTATATAAGTAAAGGACTAGTCTATATACTGTGAGGCGCCTTCTGAGGTGACACCAAAGGGACAAATCTGTGATGGACTAGGCCTAAGAGCGTAGAATACTTCACAGTCTTAGGTCAGGTATTGTAACGAGCCCAAGTTAAGAGCCTAAGAGTGCAGGAAGATTGGCCTGAAAAATGATCTAGGGTCACTGTACTACGGTGACATACGACCCATATAAGGATTTATGGATTATAAGTAGGTTCATAGGTGGATGGCCTTGACTTGAAAGAAATTGGAGTTTTTAGAAAAGTGATTCACATGTTAGCAGGTGACCTGTAAAAAGGGATACGACCCTTAAATATGCTTGTAGAATGAGGCCAAGAGAATAAGAAAATTTGGCTAAGTGTGGAAGGACTCTATAAGTCCAACCATGACCTATATGTCCTTATATGACTCGTAATATGGTTCGTGATTTTGGGGCCAAAATTAATATTTTCTGGATCTTTGCTTATGGACAATAGTACAAGTCATGTTTCTTTGTACAGCTTGTACACTGGCTCACGTAGTTTGGACCGCTTAATTCATTAAGGGTATTTCCTACTCCCTTTAATCCTTAACAGACTTATCTATCCCCTCCATGACCCATCATGAAATTTCAAGCCACTCTCCCATCAAATCGAGTGCAAATGATTCCAATTGACTAAGTTTTAGCACAAGTTTGTATATGTGTTAATTTCAAATGACCATATTTCTAAGTACACATCAAATTAGATTCTGTACATCCTACCAAATGAAAGGACTTTGAATTATTTTGTAATGCAACTAGTTTCACCTCATTCGAAGTTCAGACCAAAAGGTTATGCCCATATTAATAAAGCACTGTCAAACTGCTAGTTTATATGACCCACTTTATGGGCCGTGGATTGACATACGTCCCATAAATGGGCTTTCATGAAGATTGTCCACCCAATTTGAAAAGGGTATTTTAGCCCTTTCCTCACACCCTAAGCCTAGTTCCACAACATTTTGACTTCCCAAATGCCCTATATTAGTCTAAAACTCCCTCAAATGATCCTATTCCTAAACCATTCTTTAAACCTAATTAACAAAGATCCACTCAAGTACCCAAGGTTCTCCATTGAAGACAAGACTAGGTTTTTGAGTTTCTTCACCAAAGTTAGTGATTTCATCTGTAAATCTTCAACTAAGGTATGTGGGTTTGATTTGTGAAGCCCTTTCCTTCACAAATCTCAAGTTCCTATTCTATTTTGGGTTTAAGGTTTATGCATGCCGTGAAGTTTTGGGATATTGGTTTAATCATGTTATTTGTGATGTATTCTTAGTCATGTGAAGTATATGGGTATTTTGTTATGACCTATGATACATATTGAATTGAAATTCATGACTTTCTAGTTGGGATTTTAGAAGGACCATGTTGGGTTAATTTGAATGAATCCAAATGCTTATATTATGAATTTATTTTATGTTTGTTAGCCCGTATTATTATGAAATGATGTTTATTTTCATCAGAAGGCTGTTATGTCTTGAATTCCTATATTATTGAAGCTAGAGAGTTTATAGATATGAAGATGATGATATGGGTTCTTAAATTATCCTTTAAATTTGTGAATCCTATGATTCACATATATGGATAACTAGTAATTTTCATGATTTCATAGTTATTTATGATTCTTCCCTACTAGTGAATTTTGGGTTATGAACTTGATGGAGGGTTGTTTGATTTCACTTAAATTCATGATTTATGTATTATTATTATTTATTATTTATTATTATTATTATTATTATTATTATTACATATGAATAAAGTCTAAATTACACTAATTTCATGAATTGATGTATTGACTCATGTATCCTATTGATTTCAAGTAATAGGTTTGTGAAATGATTTACGAGTTACTTCAATTATGGGTTGGTTGCCAAGGATACATATGAGTATGTATATTTCCTTCAAGTTTCAAGATCGTAAAGCTAATTTACATATATTAGTCTATTGCGTTATTAGATCCCATCACATCACATGCTCTTTTAATGTTTTAAAGTCATATGAAAGTTATGTATTATTGGAAGTCTTCTTGAAGGTATATGATTTGCAAGTTTATACATTTGATGTCCATACTTTTGTCTATATGTTATTAGGGACTAAACCCATAGGAGTCAAGAATGAATGAATAAAAGAACTGTGAGTCCCCACCTAGTTATGATCATGAGACTATGACGATGTTAGTAGAGGTATAGGAAATGATTACTCATTAGTATAGGGATATGAAAGGGTGACCTGTTAGTATAGGGATATGACGAAATAACCCATTAGTAGAGGGATATGATATGATGACCTGTTAGTAGAGGGATATGATGATGATACTAGCTGATAGTAGAGGCTTAGCCAAGACAAAAGAGTAATCCTTATAGTGAGGACTAATGTTTTAAATATTTGTGGGATGGGTTAGCAGAATATCTCTCCACTAATGATTTCATGATTCATGCTTATGGCTATTCCATGAGAGCTTTACTTAGTACTGAGTAGATGTCACGCCCCACCCTAGGGTCGTGACCAGTGTCTGATAGGGACACCTAGACACATGCTAACCTTGAATTTGCAATGACACCGACCTAGAAACCTACTGAAATTTCGGTAGAGTTTCCTCTTTTTTATTAACTAATTGCACCTGCACAGAAAAATCCAGCAGCAACCCAGACAACAATGCAAATATATATCCATTTATACATATACATAAATGTGGGCTGACAAGGTCTTCGCTGCGGTCCTGCCGCCTAAAAATACCTGAGTTCAACTTACACAACATTCACAACAATATTTCCAATTGGATAGTTATACGCAATTTAAGAAATACGGGTCTAACAGTAGACTTTGGGATAAATGTAAAAGCTTCCTGTTAGAGAAGGCATGAGATCATTAGTATAATTCCATTATCCTATAACTACGTGCCATCATAGTAAATACGAGCTGCCCACTAGTTGGTTTATTTCTAGACCAATCAATAGTAGAGGTTGCTCAGTAGAAATACTTTGGTGGATTCACTTAGGCATCTTACGAGGTCGATCACCTGGCAAGTGGTCTCCTACTTTCTTCCGCTGTAGGGAAAACATCGAGACTTCATGGTTAACTCGCATGGTTTATGTCAGTTAAAGGGTGCTCTCACATATATTCATGTTCTCCTCATGTTTCCAAGGTATCCTTTTATGATGGCTCCTTCATATTATGTTCAAAGATGTGTTGAAGCTCCTATGATTCGTTATTTTACAACTTCAAATGGTTCTTCTCCTAAAGGTATATGACTATGTCTGCAAGTGCGTAAGGTGGTCTCAACTATGATTATTAATGTTTCGTCCATATAAAATAGTCTTTTATGTAAAGTGATGTATTGTTCACCCAAGAATGTTAATATTTTAATTGTTTCTAACAACATGATTTTCTCACTAATTTAAGTTTATATGACTCATCATACATTCAAGTAAGGGTTAATTCTTCATTTTTTATGTGCATTATTCCATATTCTATGATGAGAGTAAAGTATCCAAATGATCACCCGTATCATGTTCCAATTTTATATGATTTTCTGATTCACGACTATGTTCATCCATGCATCCTACTATTTTCTTTATAAAGTTGTCTTTTTATGTTTAAATGATATTTGACTTGATTATGACTTACTAATGCCCTTGTAAATGTATGCTTTTTAACATGATACTTAGTACCATCCATTTCATCATTTAATTCTATGTCATATATTGCATACCTACATACTAGTATAGTAAAAGTACTAACACATACTTCTATGCCCATATGATTTAACCATGTAAGGATAGCACTCCTTGATATCATCCACATGGCTAGCTTTGTGTCATTGAATAGGAGAGTTAGTTAGTTCTCTAGTTAGGTAATAATAACATAGTTTTTTTCTACATTGATGTATAAGATTCTAGTTTCCAATTGTATATTTATTTTGCTATGTATGTATTTGAGGGTGAGCTTGAACATCTCATAGTCCCCCCCCCCAAGATTATGTTAGAGTTATTGTTGGACAAATGTTATGATGGTATCGAGTTCTTATATTACTTTTTTATTTTTAGAGTTGTGGGTCTTAGCCTCGTTTCCCCTAGTTTTCTATTTCATGTTTGTGCTTTATGCCTATAAATGCTTATGATATGTAAGATGGCTTGGGTGGGATACCTTCGCCTGACTCATTCATTGTGTGACGACTAGGCCCCTAGGTCGGGTCGCTGCATTTTTAAAGGGAGTAGGGGTACATAGCCCCTGTAATTCCTTAAACGAAACAATTTATAATTGGTGAATATTGAATGTTCTAACAAGCTTAAACCTTTATTTAATGTTGTTCTTTGTTTATACTATGGGTAATTTTATTTAGAAAATGAGGAAATAGAATTAAACGTGGGGATACTTATGGTGTACTATATGGTATGGAGATGAAAGTTAGTAGAAGTGTTCACAGATTAGCAAGATTTGAATATTCTTGGTTCAAGAATATTCCAGAGGAATGAACTGATTTAGTGCAATTTTTGGAAGGGTACAAGCATATTATTATCCAAAAAGTAGTTTATTGGATTTTACCAAGAGAGGCTTGTTGTAAATATAATTCTGATGGAGCTTCTAAAGGTAATCCCGGTTCTAGTGCTGGTGGATTCTGTACAAGGAACTAGAAGGGAGATTTTATTTATGCAACATCATATGAGATAGGTGTATTCAATCTAGGAGCTAAAATATGGGCTTAGGAAGAAGGTTTAAAATGTTGTGTCAATGATAATTTGCAACCAACCACATTAGAAACAGACTATCTAATGGCTTTTAATTGTGTTTTAGGAATTTGGAAGGTTCCTTGGTATATCAATTTGAAGATTTACAGGATTAATGAGCTGAGGAGACATAGAGGAATAGAAATTCAGCACATCTAGAGGAAAGAAAATAAAGTGGCTGATTATTTTGCTTACCCAATTTTTTTCGAGGAACAAAAAGAATTATTTTCAATCAACTCAATAGATTCCTAAGCAAGGTCGAGCATTATTGGTTTTAGATACAGAGTAAATTCTAAACATTTGAATGACAAAGATGCAAAATAAAGCATACACTAGCCTTTAACGAGGAAAGTTGAGGTAACATTATATATAAGAAGCAAGCAAGAGGAGATGTACCTGACAAACATAAGATGAACCCTAATTTTGCTGGTCGATAAGTGGTATTAGCTCCTTGGGGGCTCAATCTGTTAACAAGTAGAGACAGGCTAAGTCTTTATGTATATTTAAATGACAATCGTGATGAGGTATTAGGAAGCACACTTATCTGAGGGACTCAGAAGGACACCAAAGGAATTGCATATACATCAAAAAGCGTGGATGTAGAGAAAAATTATCCAATTTTATTATGACATCGGAAGGGACAGATCATTGGGCAATCAAGGCAATTGAGTTGAATAGGTTTTCACTGGACCTAAGATCATAGTGTAGTAAGAGTAATGATGTCAAAATGAAGTCGATCCATGCTTAGTAACCTGTTTAAGAGACTAGTCAGGATTTTTATCATTTGCACATGCAACAAAAGATGTAAAGGCGGCCATTACAGATATGCAGAAGATGCGAAGAATAGAAACTAGAAAAAGAAGCGTCACGAACTTTCCCTTTTGGAAAGAATGGAACTTTCTAGCATTAGGTTAATCTACTCATCTAGTAGTATTTTGTTTTGATCTTTATTTTATTTTGGGCCTTATTGTTATATCTGTTTGAGCCTTTAATTTCTTGGCCTCTTGAACTTTATATTATGAAATAAAGGCTTCTACCTCTTTGATTGAAAAAAAAGAAGAAGTTAATACTTAACTGTACTCCTAAATAATTATTTTTAAAATAATTATTTTTTATAAGAAAAATAATTTAAGTTTTCTACTTCCGTACCATAACATGCACCAACTCTCATACTACCCCCACCCGCACCCACATCTCTTCCATCCCAATTTTAAATTTTAAAATATTAAAAAATTTGGGAATCTTAATAGTTCAGTTGGTTGGCTACCTCATGTTTGTGAGGGTTCGATTCCCCACATTATAATCCTCATCCCCTTTTCCCTTTCCCCTACCCCAAATTTTAAAAAGATATTAAAAAAATTAACCCATCCGATGGCT
>JAOTQJ010129652.1:0-10230 GCA_025642045.1 Solanum sejunctum | reverse complement strand
CCCTTATGGGGGACCTGCATTTCATGCTGCAGGTATAGGTGCTAGTAAATCTCCCTAGTAGAAGTACAAGATATTCAGCTGTTGTCACCAAGCTTCATGTTGCTTTGGGGCTTTGTATATGTCTAGAGATTACGTATTTTGATTGCACAGTTTGTTGAGGCAGGGCCTGTCCTAACCCTTATCAGATGTTTTTCTTTATTTAAAGGATTTGTAGACTATGTAAAGTAAATTTTGGTCATGTATCATACTTTAAACACTGTGGCCCCAACGGCCTAGTCATATGCACTCTCTTTTGGCTTGTTATCACTGTTTGTCTTCTTAAAGGCATGTCAAATATAGAAACCCCTTATAGTATATATATAGAAAGTACATAGTTACAGGTTGGTTCTCCCGAGCCTTATCAGCGACGGGTGCCTATCCACCCTAACGGGACTTTGGGGTATGACACCGGTGGTGCCTCAGGAGCAATGCTCGTGGTGCAAGTGGGTTGTTGTTTACCATGCTCTCCACAATAGGATCAACCTCTACCTTATTATCCTATTGCTTTAGGAGTTCAATTAGCGGTGTCTTGAACAAAACCCTTGCTCTCCACTTAGATTGACAAAAACAAGAGTCCTGATCTTCCTGCTTAATTATCAATTACCTGCACAAAAACACTGTTAAGATCAAGTGTAGAAAACACCACAAAACAAGAAACTTTGATAATCAACCATTTCGTTACAAATCCCCGACAATGGAACCAAACACTTGTTGCTCCCCAGTACACACAAGTGTACGTGATCTCATAAGTAATATAGTGACCCTAATTAAAGAGCCGAGTTGTCGAACCTAAAGGATTTGAATTAAATCAGTCACCAATCTCAATTCTCACGTTTTTGGTGCTTTTAGTAAAAAGAGTTTTAGCTTTAAGTAAAATAAATTGTAAAGAACAAGTTTCTACTAAACTAATCTGACTTTTACGACAAAATATCAGTTGACAGGCAATTCCAGGGTTGTAACCTTTATGAATCTATCTAGTCTTAAAAATGTCTATCTATGTTTGGTTTCATGATTATTGATTCACGGGGATTAATTTACTTGAATAGGATTGCACACCTCTGTTGATTTACCGTTATTGACTAACTAACTACATCGTTGAGCGGGGATAGATAGACCAATAAAAATACATTAAAGCTATCTTCCCGTATATAAACCCAAGGTGTAAGGGTAATCGCTGGTCTCCCTTACATGAATCAACCTAATTTCCTAGTGTTGAGCAAGCTCCCTATACTATTGTGTTCTATCCACTCTAACATCTCTCGAATCCAGAGTGAACAACTAATTTACTCCCTAGTTGATCAAAATAATAAGTATAGATAAAAACAGCATAGGAATAACCAAAAGAAACCATTCATAGATATTCAACATTAAGAACTACACATTATCTATGGCTATAACCCCAGAACATGGAGACTTATACACTCATGAACGTGAAATACGTCATGAATAAATTCGTAAACATCAAGAACCAAAGGATGAAGATTAAACTAACCCAAATACTATGGAAACAAGTTCCTTGTCGTCCCTCCTGAAGTTCTTGCATAAAAACAGACTGTAAACCTCAAGTCTAAGATAGAACAATAACAAAAATCTTGTAATTCAACTTTGCTGCATTAGGTCCTCAGGTTCACAATGCGGACCCCTTGCTTTTCTGGCTTTTCGCTTAAATTTTTGACTAGAAAAATTTTGCACATCTTTTGCATAGGTCCGTGATGCAGACCTAGCACACTTTTTCGCTTCATGCCTCTTTTGTATTTTTCAGCTTTCACAACCTTGTTCCTAAGTTTGCCACGTGAATTTTTGAACTTTTGGCTGCTTCTATTGATTTTTCTCCTCTAAATTCTAGGTTGTGTTCTTCCCTCAATTCTGGGTTTAACTTCGGACTTTTCAATCTTAGCATAATCCTGCAAAAACACAACCAACAGGCGCACTTGGCCCTATGTTAGCAAAATAAGAGAATAATACACTAAAACACCTAGACTCTATGAATTTGCCCTCTAAATTATCTCTAATTATGGACATTATTGGCTAATTAGGCATATACATACACCTAAGATCAGTTGCAGATCTATTTAACATTCCCCTTCAATCTCAACCTTTGACACATTTTGATTCACAAAACTCAAAATTGATTATGACTAATATTTTTCTGATATTGAGTTTTCAAATGATGATAATTTTTTTTTAAATTGAAACTTTTTCTTTGCTTTGCGTACCTTTGATTTGTCTCTGATGGAGCTACGTAGCAGCCATGAATAGTAGAAATAACTATTCTAATCTAGAATAAAGATGTAAAAGATGATGCAACTAACTAAGAAAAAATAATAAAATAGTAGAAAACTAAGAAAGGAAAGGAAAAACACACACAAAAAAAATATAATAAAGGATAAGCTATTCTCTATTTAGCTAAATAATTCTATATAGAGACTTCAAAAAGAACTATTACAGTACTTATATAGCCAAGTCATTCCTTGATGATAGTATGAAACTTAAATGCCCACCATTAGGCCTAAAGTATCTAATCCTCAAACATCATACAACTTGACAATAATAGAAAATAATTTTTAAAATCTATTTGGACTAATCTGACAATATGAAACTATTTTTTTAATGAAGTATTAACAGTTAAGTACAATCTATCAAGTACTCAATACTAGTTTCCAAAGATTCCAACTTCATTCTAGCATCATTTCCATTCCTTAAAAATATTCTTGTACTCAAGAAAGGAACTGAGGAAATCTCAACTTCATGGTAGAGTAGACTTCTCAGGTGGCATCATTTCTTGACATTTCCTCCCAGTGAATAAGAACTTAAGGAACGATCTTGTTTTTCCTTTTTATCATCTTTCTTTCTAGAACTTCCTAAGCACATAATTAGAAGATGACACATCAACTGTTGGAGGGTGATTAAAACTTGTTGGCATTGCATGGCAAGGGTTCAATTAAGACACATGGAATGTAGGACAGACATCTACTTGAGATAGTAGAGACAACTTGTAGGAAACTAGAATAATCCTTTGCTGTATCTAATAAGGGTCATAGTATTTAGCTAACAACTTTGAAAAGATCTGGCGGGAGATAGTGAGTTTCCTATAAGGTTGAATCTTTAGGTATACCCAATCTTGCTCTTTAAACTATCTATCAGTTTTGTGTTGATTGGCCATAGAAATCATTTTATGTTGAGCCTAAGCTATGTAAAATTTGAGCAACTCCATTTTGAACTCTCTAGTACTCAAACTTCTATCCACCTCCTCCTCTATAGAATCTTTAGAAACATATGAAATGTGCAGAGGTCATGGTTGCCCATAAAGAGCCTCGAAAGAAGTTGTTTTGATTTTTGTGTGAAAGGTGAGTTATACCATCACTCTCCAAGGATAAATAGCTAGATCAATCCTTCTGACTATCAGCAAAAGAACTTCTTAGATATGTTTCCATTGTTCTATTGAGCACTTTTGTTTGACCATCTATTTGAGGATGGTAAGTAGTAGAGATGCTCAATGTAACCCCTTGCATTATACATAGTTCCGACCAGACTTTGCTCATGAATATAGGATACCTATTGCTGATGATGTTTTAAAGCACTCCATGGAGTGCAATACCCAATCCAAGTATAACTAAGCTGCAGAATTGGCTATTTAAGGATCACTGACATTGAGAAAATATCCATATTTTGCAAATTTATGAACTACCACTAATATAGTTGTATTGCCTTTAGACCTTGGCAACCTATCAATGAAGTCTATGCTTATGCTACTCCAAGAAGCAGAGGGTATCTTTAATAGTTGGAGAAGGCCTGGATAAGTAGCACTATCATATTTACTCCTCTAGTAGGTTGCACATTGTCTCACAAACATAGTTACATCTCCTTGAGTCCCTTCCACTAAAAAGGATTTTAAATTCTTTTATCAATGTTCTCAATTTATGAGTGTCTTGCTAGAGGTTTTTCATGCTAGATGAGAAGTCTCTTTCTTCAAAGTTAGTTCCTCCGATCTTCTACCACCATCTTATCCTTCCTCCTTAATAGTTGATTCACATGTGTGAATTCCTTGTATTCTTCATCCTAAGGCACCACCTTGACCAGGATAGCTTTGGTAAAAGATTCATTCCCCTAATTATCTTTGATCTTTTCAAGCTTCACACTAAACTAATGAGTTAACGTCATTGATGTTACCTCACTTATTTACACTATAGACAAAGAATTTGTTGCCTTATTCTCTCTTTATTTTTTGTAATCTATCTCAAAGTGAACTTGCATCAACTTGGCTATCTATTTCATTTGATAACTTGTATGGAGTTTTTGATCTAATAAAAACTTTAGAGCCTTTTGATTAGTCTACACAATGAATGTCTTACCTATCAAATATTAAGCCTACTAAGTGACAACTAGAACTAGAGCCAATATATCTTTGTCATACACAGGTATCCTTTAATGTCTCATGGAAAGGCTTTTGCTGAGGTAAGCAATAGGGTGACCTCTTGCATTAAAATAAGTGCAATTCTATAGTCACAAGCAAATGTTTATACAATAAATACAACATAATTATTAGGTAAGGAAAGGTAAGATATCAAAGTTAGTGCCTCTTTCAGTTTATCCATGGCCCGAATGGCCCTTTTATACCATTGAAATCCATCTTTCTTTGATAAGTCAGTTAGTGGCTTGCTGTATTATCTCATTATGCTTGAAAAACCTCTCGTAATACCTTCCTAATCTCAAGAATCCTCTTAGCTCCTTCACATTCTTGGGTTTAGGTCATCTTTTCACTGCAATATCAGCAAATACCCCTTCCACTGATATTACATGCCCTACGTACTCCATTTTACTTTCCCCAAATGAACACTTAGTATGTCTCACATAGAGCTTATTGTCATGGGCCTATTTTTTGAAGGTGTGCAAGACAGCCTTGTTAGCTAACGATGCTCCTCAAAGGCTTTTGTCCATAAGTAAAGAAATTAACACCAAGGTGTCGGACAAAACAGTCCACAAAGGTAAGCAAATACAAAAGAACTTGAAAGGAAGAACAGGAGCTTTTTGGGAGGCAAGTGTCAAGTTTTCATGTTGTATTTTCCAAGTGTCAATTACAATCGAAGTTGTCCAAGAGACTTATATAAAATACATGAGAATGCAAGCAAGTAAAAATGATTAAAAAGTGAATAAAAGTCCCTATACGTGCTGCCTAGGCAAAATGAAAAAGAGTTGGCAAAAAACTAGTCAACTAGTTTTCTGAAATGAAAAAAGATGTCACTTTCAAGGCTGATTTCTTGTTTCTTGGACTAACAATTTGTTAAGAATGATCCTTCAAGGGCATTAAATGAGTCACATGCTTGTATAAAATAATCCCCCATGGCAAGAAACACATTGGCACTTGAAATAAGACTTGGGAAATTCAAATATAGATCTTCCTCGTCCTCAGAAATGCAAAAAATTAATGTAGACGTGTGAGGGGTGGCACACTCTACCCCCACCTAATTTGGTGATGACTACGGCACCAAACAAGTGTAAAAATTTGTAAACTTTATCTTCACACTACCACAAGTCCTCATACTTCTCCCACGTTGTCTCCGTCGGCGACGTTCCTTTCTAGTGGACAAGGAATTGAGTACTTGAATTGTTCCACCCTTTGCCATTAATGATTAGTGGTGGCTTTAATAAACTTGTATAATGCTAGAAGAGATTCAAAAATTAAGGCATGACTACACTGCCCACATTTCTTATTCTCCATATTTTGAAAATACGACTTCAATTTACTAACACGGAATACTGGATATAATTTTAAATGTGGGGGGCATGGACAGCCAGTAAGAAATCTTTCCAATCTTGACAGTGATCTTAAAGGGCCCCCTCATAACACCAGATTAGATTTTGATAGACCTTTCGAAGATATTTGAACTGCTGGGGTTTAAGTTTAACCATAATTTTATCCCCAATTAGGTAATTGATTGGGCGGCTCTTCTGATCTGTGAATTTCATTTTTTACAGGCTTCCTTATCAAGATATGATTGTGCTAAATCAATCTTCTCCTCTCAAGCTTTAGACATATGACATACCCGAATTTCTCAAACCCAGCACTCATGGGCAAGAATTGTAGCGTGTTAAATGCTACCAAGTTGGCAACTCAAAAGGACTCCTCCCCATTGCCTCACTTAGCTGCTCATTTCACTGCAAATTGTATGAAAACTGAGAAGCATCCAGCAGCTTTGCCCAATCTTTTTTATTGGTACTAACATAGTGCCTCAAATAGTTAAGAAGTGCAAGTTGACCAAGAGCGCATTTAGCCTCTCCATTTGCCCATCTGTTTGGGGATGGAAACTAGTTAAGAAGTGCAACTCAGACCCAACCAAGACAAATAATTCTCTCAAAAATGCTCCAGTGAATCATGGGTCACGATCGCTAATAATATGTTTGGGGATACCCCAATGCTTGACGATGTCTCTTAGAAATAAATGGGCAACCTCCTTAGCTTTGCAACTAGCCATCGTGGTAGTGATGTTGCATACTTTGAGAACTGATCAACAACAACCATAATAGAACCAAACCCCTTGGAATTCAGGAAGCATGGGGTAAAATCCATGGCGATGCTGTCCCATTGTTTTTTGGCTATAGGCCGCGGCTCAAGCAGCCCACTGGACACCCTATTTTCAACTTTTTTCTTGTTGACAAACAAGGCATATGCGTACATAAGCTTTAATATCATCCCCCATGTGAGGCTAATAATAAAAAGCCTCCAATAATGCCAAAGTACGTTTCTACCCCAGGTGACTAGCCCATGTCGTATCGTTACCCTCCTTGATCAATGTATGCCTAAGATTAGCCCACTTAGGAACATCCATGCATTTGTCTGTAGTATATAGCAAACCACTCTCTTTCCAAAATTTCTTAGTTTCTCCTTCCTTGGTTAAGATAAGAAGTCACTTTGCAACCAGATCACGTTCCATGCCTTCATGAATTGTCTCCACAATGTTATCGGACGTGGAGCTCAAAATAGGTGCTAAAACAGCCTAACGACTTGTACTCAAAGGTGAAGTCAAATTTTGCCAAATAATCTTGCCAATGACCTTGCTTAGTAGTCAACTTCTTTTAGGATTGGAAGTAACTTGTCACCATATTATTCGTCTTGACAATAAAGTGTGCTTCAAATAAATAATGAAGCCATGTCCTTAGGTTATGGACCATGGAAGTCATCTCCCTTTCATGCTTAGTATAACGCCTCTTGTCATCATTTAACGTTATTCTCTAAAACGCTATTGGGTGGCCCTCTTGCAATAGGACATCACTAATAGCAAAATCTGATGCATCCGCTTGAACTCCAAATGGTAACAAAATTTAGCAAAGCCAAAATGGGCTCTTTGGTGATGGCAGCCTTGAATTTCTCAAACTCCTCGCTACACTTGTCACTCCATTCCCACTCACAATCCTTTTTCAATAGTCCATAGGCGAGGCAACAACTTCCGAATAAGCAAAAATAAATCGCTGATAATAATTGGCAAGGCCAAGAAAGGACAGAAGTTCGGGTACCTTCATTGGAGCCTCCCAATCTTGAATAGCTTTCACCATGTTATCATCTGTTCTATCTCATCATGGCTGATTGCATGCCCAAGAAATTACATAATAGGTTGTGCAAAGCTATAATTCTCACGCTTCACGTAGAACTCATTGTCCCTCAAAAATTGGAACACTTTGTGCAAGTGCTTAACATGCTCTTTCTATTGTACACTATAGACAACAATATCATCCAAGTAAATGACAACAAACTAATCTAAAAGGGATGAAACAACTTGTTAATCAATGTATAAAATATTGTTGGCGTATTCGTCAAGCCAAATGGCATGACCATCCACTCAAAAGCCCCATAGTGAGTCACACAGGTTGTTTTTAGCTCGTCCCCTTCAGTGACTCAGACTTGGTAATATCCCTTCCTCAAGTTCATTTTTGAGAACACCTTGGTCTGTCCTAAATGGTCAAAAAGATCCGCAATCAAACAAATCAAATATTTGTTCTTCACCATAAAATTATTAAGGGCCTAGCAATCAACACACAAGCGAAGCGTCCCTTCCTTCTAATTTTGGAGCAGAACAGGAGCCTCGAAAGAAGCCTTTGACGGCCTAATATGTCCATCATCAAGAAACTCTTTAAGTTTCTTCCTTAACTCTTATAATTCCAGAGGTTCCATGAGGTGTGGTGACATGGCTAGTGGCTTTACAACGTAAATCAATTTGATTTGATAGTCAACTTCCCTTCGCAGTGGCAGCTGCTTCGGGAGTTCTTCCAGCATCATATCCTTGTTATTATCAAGTACCTTCTTAATACAAAGAGGCAAAGGTGTTGCCTCAATGGAATTCTCAACGATTCCATCAAGGCAGCAAGGAAAGTTGGTTCCCCTCTCTTAAAGCCTTTAACAAGTTGTATCACAGACACGTTCACTGAATTTTGTGGCACCCAAATAAAGGGTACTATGCACAAACCCCCTGTATCCTTAACATCAAGTTGGTTAAGATGAGGTGAAATAAATGCATTGATCTCATACCAAAAGTCCAGTCCCAATATGATTTCAAACACGTTCATAGGAGCGATAGTGAAGTCTGTTAATACTTTCCAATCTCCCAAAACAAGTTGTACCCTAGGGGCAAAGCCATGGACAGTAGTGGAGAGGGCATTGACAGTCTTCAATCATGTATGACTAAACACATAAGCACATCCCCAGTTCTTGGCCCGTTCCTCCCTCACAAAATTATGTGTTGCACTCATATATACCATAATGCGAATATCTTTACCATTTAACTTGGCATCGACAGATAATGACTCAAGTGGTCTAATGCTAGCTGGTTGGTAGAAAGGGATACTAAAGTTACACAGTTGAATAAGCCTATTGGTTAAACAAGTCAACAACCTTGTCTTTTTCTTGCTCCGCTCCATCAACCAGTCCACCTCGTTCGTCGACTTGCACGACATTCTATTTTGCAGCCTGTTCTTGGTTCTTATGGGTAATATTTGATGTTCACGCTCCAAGAGAAAACAAAAAGCTAATCTAAAATGCTAACTTAAAATATATATAGTATTTACAAAATAACCCTAGAATTTACACAGAAAATACAGCTAGCAGTTGATAAGTCTCGCAGGTATGACTCGTAGGATGACCTAGGGGTCACAGTCGAGGTCTCATCTTAAGTTATTGGCATCTTGGACTAAACTAGTACGACCTATCGATACGAATCGTTGCTTGAGCTACAACTCATATATTTCTCTCGTAGTCTTGGCCTTCAGTTTTTGGTCCAACATTTTGGCTCTTTGATTTTTTCTACGAGTTCTCTTATATGAGTCATGGTGAGACTTATGACTCATAGGATAGCCTCGTAGGGGTGACTTCCACTTAGCAGATTTCTAAATTTTTGGTCTTTGATTCTTGCTACAACACACCTTATGACTCGTAGCTTGGGCTATGATTTGTAGGTATGCTTGTATGTCTTAAGCTTCAGCAAAATCTGCAACTTTTCTACAAAATTATGCCAACCTAACTTTTCTGCAAGAACAACACAAAAACACATAAAAACCATAAAAAGTCTCTTTAAGAACTCATAAATCCCTTGTTTTAGGCATCAGTTATGCTGTATTTTGATAGCACATCAATACCTTCAACTTAGAATTGTTGCTATCCTCAAGCCACGACTCAATCTATGCAGACAAAGAGAAATACATAGCAGCTATATTAATGGCATATACAATAACTCCTTTGATCCAGGTACCCAACTGTCATTTTCAAAATAGGATTACAAAGTTATTAAGTAGAACGAGAATATAATGAGATACCTGGCATCCAACTAAGACAAGTTAAGGAACATCAACCGTACACAATCACTGGTATAGTCATATACTACTCAAGTGGTGCAAATGCCCTCACTAGAAAGACATCCCTCATACCAACTCAAAAGCATTTTGAATTCAGGGATTGAGGAAGCATTCTCACTCTCATAATTGAAATTCATGCATACTGACTAACACTATAGGCTTGCCTCTATACTTATCCTCTAGCTTGGTGATAAAGTGGAGTTGGATCATTTTAGGACTTATAGGCTTGTAACATAGGTTCAGGGTGCTTTGGTATGGTATTTTGGGCAAGTAGGACTAAAAGCTATCCTTGAACCATGTTTCCAACAAATTTTTCTTTAATAGTCCAACCCTTTTTTTAATAAATCCACC